>JAECUM010013365.1:0-16605 GCA_016617855.1 Megalonaias nervosa | reverse complement strand
TATGTACAGTATGTAAGCTGTATCAATGATATACCACTCGTTGTATACATTTTTCATTAAATGAAAAATTTATACATTTCGTGGTATATCATTGATACAGCGCACATACTATATATATATATATATATATATATATATATATATATATATATATATATATATATATATATATATATATATATATATATATATATAATCTAATGGTGGTTTGACCCGTGTTCCCTTGTTACAAAAAATCATCTGGAACTGAATCGTAATTCTAACCGAGTAAGGCCACAACATTGCTCCATTTGACTTCGGAATTCTTGTAACCAACATTTCAAACGTCTGTCTAGCTTTGTTCTCCTTGATGCTTGCACCTGCATGCATTTCCGGAGCATCAAAGCGACAGTCACAATAGCTAATGCCTACTTAACTCGATACAACGATTAATATGCTTAAATAGCAGAATTTTCCATGATCAGACTGAATTTTTCAGATGGGACTGAATTTTAGATTAATCTCACTCAACTTCAACGATATTTTTAAATAAAAGAAGAAGAAAAGGAAACAATGAAATAAATTTGTGAGTGAACTTTGTTCAATATTTATTCCATTTTTATTCGACTGAGATCGGAATTTCAACTGGATCATAATTATTAATATCATCGTCATGTTTGACTGGCACATATGTTTAATGGATGGCAATATTTTGATGTTCGTGAGATTGGACTACATGCTGTGGTCTTGGGATCTAGATGAACCTTCTTAGAATACGAACAAAAATATACTAAAGTATGAAATTCCTTCATCTTGTGTGTCAGGTTCCCTTATACACCCATTACTCAGCCTGGACTATTGTGCTCTACATTATGGTCGTCCTGGGGATGTGTGTCTGGATGTTTGCCGAGCTGTTCTCAGCGAGATGTTCTGCCACGTGACCATACCACTTGGCCGTACAATCCTTCATTTAGAGTGAACCATTTTGCGCAGTAACTTCCCTTATATTAATCCTTCTGCCATATTTACTGTCGATTATCAAATGTCGGACTTATTTCAGAACGCTGTTCTTTCTCCATTGGATCTGAAAGGATCATTAGCAAGACAGACAAGCTGACACATAAATTTTGCAAGAATTCATTTGTGTGTAACTTAAGTCTTCTTCCAGTTTTATTTCCTTCGAAAGTGCTTTAGCAGTATTTGCCTAAAAGCTTTAAGACTTCAATCAGACGGAAGTAATAAGGTTTGTGAAGTAAATCTGAGGTTGACAATAAATGTCTGATCGTGGTAATCAGTGCATGCTAACTACTGTTCTTTATTTCGAATCAGAAGGTAGTTTATTGCATTTAAGCTTACAGGCTTGAACTGAAAACCAATACAGCTGTTCAATCCGTGTTTCCTTATCACACACACAGATTCGAATTACTTAGGTGTCTTTTTGATGTCCGTGCGTACATACTTTTTAAAGACAGTGAATCGAACTTTTATAAATCCCAGTTCATTCTGAATTTGGTTCAAGCAGTAAAGCTAAACATAATTAGAGAGCGTTAAAAGCGGTAATAAATACAAAACTGCATTCGTGTTTTGTACTGAGTTGGGAAAAGAACTCTTTTGATATGGATTATGAACACGTCTCCAGATGGCCTCGTCGTATCCCTACGCCATATCAAACTCGTTCTTTCCGCCGATTCAGAACAAAACATGTATGCAGTTTTGTATATGTATACAATAGCCTTAAAGACAAAGTAATTACAATACACCATGCAACAAAATCTGTCTTAATTTTGTATTTTAGCCAGTGCCGGATTTAGGCCTTCGAGGGTCCTAAGCACTGACAATATTATGAAACTTGAAAAACAAAACCAATATTAAAAGCTAAAAAGATGGGAAAATACCAGTGTTGCCATCATTCCAAATCAAAATACTCATACATGCAGATCGAAATGGTCATATTTAATTCATTCAATTTTATCAACAACAATTAGTTTGAATTTTTTTCTGGTGCCCTAAGCACGTGCTATGTGTGCTTAATAGGTAATCCGGCACTGATACCAGCCTGTTTATGCCGGATTTCCACGAACTTCGAACTACTACGGCTTTTATATACTTTTCATATAAAGAAATTTGTGTAAGTGGCAAGAGATAGTTAATCTTAGCACAGTTACTAATGTTTTTTTATTGGGTTTCAAATTTAAAAGTCTACTAACAAAACCGACTAAATGCAAAATTTCATTGATTAAGAGAGAGCAACTTTGATTCACTCCGCTGCTTCACAAAACAATAAATAAAAATTGTAATTGCTCATTTATTACTCAAAATGCAAAACTAATATAACTCCGAACAATAGTGATTTCTCTATATTTTCTAAAATGCGAGTTTATAAAAGTCATAGCAACTTCGTTAGAAATTCGATGGTAGACTAAACAAATAAAAAACTTACTTATGGTTTAATAAATCAGGCAACAAATCAGTTCTGAGATAGACCTATCTCACTAGCCCAATCAATTTTAACAGCTCTTTGAAAGCTTGGTTTTTAGAACGATCCATTCTTTCCAAATATTTTGTATCAATATATTGTATGACACGGTGAAATCATTTTCGAGTGCGGAATGATGTAAGATGTTAATTGTGCTTTTTATTTCGCTCAAAAATAAAATGTGTATAACATCTCTGCAATGTAACTATTTTGGTGATTTACTGGTGAAACTTACATTGTTTTGAATTTCTGGTTCTTTAAATTATTTTTCAACTGGCTTAGGCTTTGCCTCTACAGCTGCAATGAAGAAGAATATTGTATAAAAAAAAAGACACAAACATGTTTGTATATGAAGATGATGGCCTGAATTTAACGACTTTAACTGTAATGACGGGAAATAATATTTAAAAAGACATGTTTTATATGGAGACCATAACATAAATTTAGAACTTTCAGCTGTAATGACGAAGAATATTGTAAAAAAAAAAACCCAGCTTGTTTTTATATTTAGGCCATGCCATGGATTTAAAACCCTTTATTACAGGATACCTTTCTTTCCTCAGTCTTATGTTCATTTTCAGAATCTTTGGTCGTCTAATTTGTCACTGTCTTGTGTAGTACAAGTAATCGATTCACGATTACTTCTAGTTCAACAGTTCTACCGCGTAGTCTGTCATTTTATCGTTTAATATTTTAAATTCATTTGAAATCAATCTGTAGGCTTCCTCAGTTGAAATTTTCTTATCTGCTTTGGCTAGACGTTCCTCGCAGACTTATTTTTTTTTTTTTTTTAGATTTTAAGTTGTTATATTTTTCATTGTCGTTTCATTTCCCTTGCCGTAGTTGCTGGGGAATGTTTTGCAGCTTGAGGTCTTTTACTCTTTACTATGTCTGCCTTTTATCCGCATTGTTCAGTTTCATATGCACTTCTCTGCATGAAGAAAATATGGGCATTGTTTCGACATTTCCTGTTTACTTGAAATAATAACTGATAAACAGGTAATGATCAAGACCTATACGTAATTTTAGTCAGGTTGAACCATACACAAAAGAAACATTACGTGTAAGCTTAGACCTGCGTAATCGATACTGGACCAGCGCGAACTTCAAGTCATGTTTAGAAACATGTTAACAGAGGCGATAGAGGTGGAGGAAACCAAACAAGGTTACCGTGGAACAAGTTTTAAATATATCATAAACAGTCGAGAAATAGCTAATATACTGAATTCACTATTCGATTATCTGGTCGCTCAGTTGAGAAAAGGTCACAGACTGTGCCAGGTGGGTGTATGATAAAAATGGAGGCATTGTACATGAAGACTGACTTTCATGAACCATTAAACGATAGTTCTCATACAGAGATTTAAGTCAATAAGAAAAGAGACTCTTATAAATGTAGAAAATATAGATATACTCCAATGTTATTTTGATATAATCAATATTCAAATGTTATTTTTATATTACCAAGTCAGTTCGAAACATCCCATCCAGGAACCCACACCGACTAGCTAAGTATTTGAACAATTACATCCGTTGGTTCAGCATATGTCGAGTAATCATTGAAGACACACATAATTTTAATATGTACTAGATATACGTTTATCTATTAATGTTTGCGAGATTGACGAAGACAAATTTATAAAGCCTGCAAAAGTAAATGAAAAAGGGAAATGTGAACAAGATGACATGTTAGCCATTTTCGATGGCATAAAAACATTTCAGCATTTGGGATTTGTCAAAGGTTTTATGCGGCAAAATTAGCGAACACATTGACCAAAAATTAACTTCTAATAATGCTTTAATTATTTCAATTCAATAGATAATTTATCAAACACAAAAGACTATGTTTCAAAGCAGACAATATCACTTACAGAATGCCCAATGAAGATTCAATTGTTCATTTTAGAAATAACCGGCATCAGCATAAGATGCAATTCATTGCATATTGTGACATCAAATGGCTAATAGCTAACACCAACGACGATGAAACTTCGTTGCAAAATATGGACACAGAGTTTTTGTTCTACCTCAAAGCAATAAACAAGGTTTGCAAGACTGTCATTTATAGATGTTCCGACTGTATCCAGTTATGCTAAGAACTGGATGTGTAAGACAATTTAAAATGAAAGTTCAACGACGCTCTCTATTTCTTTTATTTACACGTTCTCCAGTAATAATGTCAAAATAAATTCAGACACCACTTTTTGGCACCGCCCCCAACTATCGGCGCTCTAGGCGGCCACCTAGTTAACCTAGTGGTTAAACCGGCCTTGCGTAAGAATTGAGATTAAAAAGAAAGAAAAGAAACCACCCATAGCAAAAGTAATGGTTTTCACTGGTGAAAACAAAAGTTATTTGACCTCGACCGACAAGTGTGAAAAACAGATCGATGCTTATAACGGTCAGGACCACTATTGCAAAACCGGTGATTATCGCGCGCCAGCTCACAGTATCTGTAATTTAAATTACAAACATGGCAAAATCATTCAATTCTTTTTTATACACGACTTGCTGGGGTGTAAGATCTGCTTTTGTTTGTCGGAGCTGGTTAGGAAGGACTCAGATAACGAGGTGAAGGGCATACACAGCAAAGATGGGAAATGCATTTCATTCAGCAAGATTTCAAACTTGAAAATTTCATAAAGGATACTAAAGAAACCACTGTTAAAGAAACGATCATATTTGTTGATAGTTGTATAGTTATTGGGCAATAACTTGAACAGTTAGCAAAAATGGATGTTGAGGATACCAAGCCCAGTTAAACATTTAAAAAACATGCAGACTAAATCTTTATGTAAAGACATTTACCCAGATTAATACTTTTATTTAACTGAAAAGTTCAATGAAAAAAACATTGCGTACCCCTACTCCACCCGAGGAAAAATTGTATTCGGCGTTGTTTAACAAACATTTCCGATTAAGATTACAAATATGCACATGATGTTATATTTCATGCACATGATGTTATATTTCACTTTAACCCGAAGATGGTAGGTGAGCTTCACGACTTCTATTTATAGAGTACACATTAATGTTATGCGGTAAATTTGAAGAGATTCCTAATATATGCATTCATGGTAACAAAGGAGATCCTGATAGCGATGAAAAAGTAAGAAAACAATGATGGAGAGTTCATAACTTTTCTCGATAAGAACAGCCTCTATAAAATGGACAATATCACAATCCATGCCCCTCAAAAGTAACATGGGCAACTGATTAAAATTTAAATGCATAAACGAGAGCTTGTTGAACATCCCTAGATAACGAAACGGGCTATATATTAAAATTCGATTGGAAAATTCAAAAACATCTACATTAGGTTTTCAAATGCTACCCATTAACTCCAGATAAATTAATAAAAGACGCTATGATTCCTGTCGAACTTCAAAACTATCAATATAAGAACGAGGAAATTAAACGAACTGTTTCAAAACTATTTTGGTTATTGAAAAACAAAATTAGATGCGTTATCCACTATCGAAATCTAAAACTTTAAATGCAGTTGGGACTGAAACGGATGAAACCAAACAACCATGGATGAAGACCTATTTTGTTCTATACGTCATTGGCGCATAACTCAGTTGTTGAAAACAAAACGGGGAAGAGAACTATAGTAAACATAAGTTCAGATGAAAAGAAATAAGCAAAACATCAAAATGATCCGTGATTTAGAAGAAAAAAAAAACATAATCAATTGTTAACGATTTGTTTTCGAAAAGTCTAAAAAGTAAACCAAACAAATAAATTTACCAAACATTGATTTGATATGTATTGTGGCAGGGTATTAAACCACGAGGATAATTTTAAAAAATGGTGAATGGTGAGATTGTTTCACTGCATGTACAAGATGAGAATTTGTTTTAGAAAATGGCCATTCCGCGTCATGATGATCAACGACTTATAATTGATAATGTTGACACATTGATACACTGTCTTGCGGTTACTCAAATTAAATCATTTTAAAAGAACCAAATCTTTAAAATCAGTTTAATACAAGTGTCACACATTGCATAAAATTAAAAATGTGAATTACATCACTAAAAGTTTTAAATTATCATTAGCAATTTATTTTTTTTTTTTTTTTTTTTTTTTTTTTCGGGCTCGAAAAGGACAGTAACATTGGTAGACCTCGTAAATAAGTGGATGCTGCTGGAAGCAATCAATACAAAGTTATGCGCGAGTACGGTTTTCCATCGCCATTCAGGCTATGAAAAAATTAAACATAAAAAAGAAACGAAACAAATCCTACTACACCTCCTGAAAGGGTTCAAGGTTTTGAAGGAGTTCTACGTACCGAAGGAGTTTCCCAATCAATTTCACGTCTTGAAAGAGTTCTGCGCAGTTAACGAATTGTAGCTGAGGAACCAACTGCAATACTGTAGTAGGTTCGTTTAAATTATGCATATGCGTAAACAATCAAAAATTAGAAATTATACTCGATGAAAACTAAAGCTAAATTAAATTTTCCCAATGCATGTCTGTGTTGCATTCTTGAGTGACAATATCCTCCTGGCACACAAATGTAAACTAGCTACTGATTATGTACACAAGCGTCTTTCAAGAGCATGGCTGTGAAAAATATGGAGATATACAAGCTTCAGGATACGTTGTATCATAACAAACAGTAAACCGAACATCTTATGATGTTGGCTCCAGGCATTTTTTAAAAAAGAAATAGCCGCTAAAACTTAAACGCTGAAAAAAGAAAGAATAAAAAAGAAAAAAAAATATCCAGGACAAGTTAATGGAAACAGCTATTGAAATACGTTAAAGAAGGTTGTCAAGGTGGACCAGGCAATACGTACAAAATATGTATCATTACTGCCACAATCAATAGTCGATATTTCAAACTGATTTTATCTTTTGACAGACACATCAACAATAAGGGTCGGCGAGTTTTGTATGGTTTCTTCCAGCTGATCAACGATTTTCCTTTCTAAATCAGACTAGAGTCGTAAAATTTAGTTCTTTCATAATTTAATAACTTTTTCCGGGAAATATATGATCAACTTTGAAATTAGATTGATCAATTCTATTAAAAGCGAAGCATTCAGCAACCAGATCAGTTTATTGTAGGAGACACTATAATCTGCCAATTTTCGTTTCCTTAAACTTTGGGTTGCTTTTTTTCTCCTTGTAGATATTTTAAGTATTTCATTTCTAGTGAACCATGGAAATATACACACTACAGTCGTGTGGTGCCAATCCACTGCTGTCGGATTCAGTGAAAGTTGTCGACAAGTACGCTAGCCAGCTCAGCTATCGACAAGCATACCTCACATGCAAAAATCATATACTGTTCTTGTGACTAGATGAACTGCATTGAGTCTACGCATTTACACTTCTCTTTTTCACACATGTTCTTTAAAATGTCAAGATGGGGAATAAAATATTGATCTTTGTATTATACTCCTTATCCGCGGAGGAATACCTCATTAACACAAATTTTAAATGGAATCGACAGAATATTATAGTATTCGAAGTGGACTATCTTTGAAGAGAGACCAAAATTACACTGAAAGGATTCCAGACAATCTCCTAGTACCAGCCTTAGGGTAAGGAGATCAAGGACGGTCGGAATCCCCCTCCCTTTGTTGTTGTTTAGTTTCGTTTAACAGCAGCTTAAACACAATATTAGCTATATTATGCAGAGGAAACTAAGTACCTGTCTCAAGGACACACTGTGGCAGCTGAGCCCAGCTGGCTTAGGCGGTATCTAACCTGGGATTCAGAGGGATTGTGCTTCAAATAGACATACACACCAAACTAGCAATAAAAGTAGAGTCGACAACGAAACAATTTGGTTGGCAAGCATCGAGGTAAATCAATTATTGATCCTCAGCTTACTGGCTAGAATCGTGTTTCTCAAAATTGATATTTTTTCAAACATCTGAGTTGACTTCTCGTCTCTGTTATGTTAAGCCCTCTACAAGATTTGACCTGGTAACCGCTGTATTGGTACCTAGTTCTGCCGTCGGCTATTGAAAAGAGCTATCAAGACAAATCTTGTAAAGGTGTCTGAGAACAATTTATCAAAAGGAGTTGTGCACTGAAGGGTTCAGTACACATGAAAGGAAATCAAATACTTATAACGCTAGAATCCAGCAGAGAATTGTGCGATTTGAAGGATAGAGTTAAAACAGCATGAAAAGTATCATAGAGACAAAGAAGTATCATGCAACATATTTGCAATTAATGTCTCAAGCTTTCGGTTTTCCCTTGACTGAAGTGCGATTGTGCGATTAATGCTATCTCAAGTGTCACTAACTCTTTAAGGAAGAAAAGAAAACAAATAAAAACACTTTACATGTATTAAATCATTAGCTATTCCAATAGCATGACGGACTGGATAGTAAAATAATGCTGAAATTACACTGGAAAATTGCTTGAAATATGTACTTAAACATGGTTTCCTATTAGTCGTATATTTCACGTTTTGTTTCTTTAAATTACTTGAAGTTAAATTGTAAAATTTTTAAAAAAAATGATAAACTCATGTAAAATAAATAAAAGAATTGTAGAACTTTTTTCAGACAATGTAAGGTTTTAAGTCGACTCAGTTTTCACAGGAAATGCGACTACAAATCGTGCAAAAGTCTTTTTTTTTTTTTTAAAAGCATATTTGCTTCTTTGTCGTCTTCGTTTTCATCTTCTTCAATGACACAGCATGCAACGCAGCCATTTCCAAACTTTACTAACAAAATTGACTGTGAGTTCGACTTGTTTGGAAAACTCTATTTTATGATGACTCGTTATTGTTTTGGGGAATTCATACTCCAGATTTAGTTAAATGGTCACATGATTCAGAATCTGTTCTAGAGATCTACTGTGTTATTTCGTTGATTGATTGGACGTTTTCACGGATTAGCCTTCGTCTAGTTGACAAACTTTCTCATCACCTTTTTCTTGATTGATTAGATGTCCCCTTGGACCTGTTTTAATCTGGGAATGTCAATATCAACAGTTTCTCATCATGAACAGTTCAGACAGTGTGTCCTTTGGACATTTAAGTTCTTATTTGATGACCTCGAAGTTTTCACGCAGCAATTTACGATGAACATAATCGTTAACGTTTCCTTGCATGAATAGCAATCACATGCTTACACATATCGCCGGTATTAAAATATAACAAAGAGAAACATTTACGCGAGTTGTTTCTAACCGTCTAGCAAATAAAAATATACTTTTATAGCTAATTAGCTCACCAGGGAAGAAATGACATAGATATAGCATTTGCTTAAAACTAGACTTTGTTCTGTATTAACGGGGCCCCGGGTGACCGAGTGGTATAAAGCGCTAGACGTTTCAGATCACTCGCTTCTCGCTTCTATCTATATGGGACCGAGTCTCGGTTCGGCCAATGTGGGTATGTGAGAAAGCTTGCCAATAGCTTTCTGTGGTTCTGCAGGTCTTCCTATGGTCTTCCTGGTTTCTTCCTACACCAAATATACTGGCTGCCATGTATAGCCTATCATGTGCTGATCAATGCCGATAAGCCCAAAATGCCAATATTGGCTTATAAGATGGTTGACAAATCTCTACATAGAAGTGATAAAGTCACATTATCCTTAAAACAATTTGTTGCATGAATCATAAATTCTGGAGGAAAATATTGTTATTTCATATGGCACTTTCATACATGTATGCCATTAACATTGAACAGAATAACAGAGGAAATGATAGTCTTGAAATGTGAATGATTCTAACTTTCACTGAATTAAAGTTACATACAGAAATTATCGTAGCTCTTTGAGCTCGAGTCTGAGTTTTATACACACAGCTTCTATCATACTGGACATAGTCCATGCTTCCAGGTTGTGGATTTAGCTGCATACTGGACATAGTCCATGCTTCCAGGTTGTGGATTTAACTGTTATATCTTTTTATAGATCGTTGTTTTCTTTCTTTGTTCTCTTTAAACCATATCGCCAAAAATATTGGTCAAATAGTGGATTCCATACATTCCATAATGTTCGATTAGAAGGCTTGGATTCTTTGTGGATTTATTGTTTCAAAAATTCATAAGAGAGAAGAAAGAAAAATATTTGAAACCATTAATATCATATAAGATGTTTCTTCACAAGAAAAAAATCGTAGAATATCAATCACTAAATATTTAACTCCGATTGCATTGGGTTGCAACATGATCAGTGTCGACATAATTCACTTGTCTTCGAAATGCACGGCCAGTAATGTCTTCACGCCCTAATCATGGACTGACCACAGCAATAACCGTATCGCGCATTTTCATGTAAGCGACTAAATCATATTTTGTCGCAGTCAATAATATATCACTCGTCCTATATAGTGTTTCATTAATTTACATAAAGTTCTACAAAAAAAACTGAATCACCGAAGTTTAAGCATTCATAATAAAATGATCGAAAAGAGAAATTAATGAAGGACATGTACCGATGTCTTATTTAGATAGTGTTCGAGGGAACTTCGTTACCCACTCTACACAATGTCTGTTGAACAAACATTTTGACCATTTTCATGAGCGACGAGATGTCCTATTGGAGATGCTTTAATCTGGCATTCATTTGTTATTGTCAATCACCGGCAGTCGACATTCCTTTTTCTCATTAGGTTGAACCAAAAATCTTCAATGAAAATAAATGATGACACGTCCTGGTAAATATCAGACACTTGTGCCCGTTGTCTCAAGAGCTCTTTTTCACGATCTTTAAGTAACCTCAGGGGTTATTCATCTACAACTATGTATTGTCAGTTAATTAAAAAATTCTTTTTACACCGCACACATAAGAAATATGCACAATTAAGCCCAACATTATAATCATATTGACATATGACGCGTGACAAAATTTTGTGCGGTAAAGAATCACCTGGTTTCATAAAAAAAATCCGTCAACAAAAAATGAATTCGATATCTTGGCCAAAAGGAATCGACATAACAAGGAATGAACAAAATATTTGTTTTCTATATCTTGAAAATCGTGCTTGCGCGCCAGGTGAGGAAGAAAACACCGTTTACTTGAATAGAAATGAAAACCTGCAATTTATCAAATCCTAAAATACTGATAACTGCCTTAGTTGTTTGCGAATCATAGGGATATATGGAAAATAACCTAACCAAAGCTTTTATGGAAAATCACCTAACCAAGGCTTGCTAGTTTAAATAGAAAAACTATGTCTACAAAGTGAATTCTTGTTTTTAGACAGAAAGTATACTGACAAAATGGATCCTTGTCTTTTGATAGAAAGTATATTGATAAACTTGATTCTTGTCTTTTTTAATAGAAAGTGTATGGACAAACTCAATCCTTGTTTTTGATAGAAAATATACTGACAAACTGGATCCTTGTTTTTTATACAAAGTATATGGGACAAACTGAATCATTGGTTTTGGATAGAAAGTATATTGTCAAACTGGATCCTCGCTTTTTTATACAAATTATCAATTTGCCCAGGCTATGGATTTGTTGAAAGAATCCTCGTATTAAAAACTATTATCCGCTCGCTCTCTGAGATAAAAAGTTACAACAACGAAGAAGTGAGTGAATGAAGTAAATATAATTGATATTGCTAATAGTAATCGGAATGGAATATACACCAAGATTGATCAATATAAAATTTATATTTAGTTCAAACGTCGGTTAAGTAGATGAGTGATGTACACATAAAATGACAATCCTGTTTTGCTGACAGCTCCGATGGCCTAAGTGGTTAGAACATCCGCCTCGGATGCGGGAGGTCGCGGGTTCAAATCCCGGAGAGTCATACGAAAGATTTATAAAAATGGTGCTTGCAGCTGCCTCGCTTTGCGCTCAGCATTAAGAAGTTAGTGTTAGGACTGGTCGGCCTGGTGTCAGGATAATGTTACTGGGTGGGACATCATGCTATATGTCTGCGGTATCATGCCCCAGTGTATACATCACTATAAACTACCACAGTGCAGACATCATAGCGATATGACTGAAAAATTGTTAAAGCTACGTTAAAATCCCAAATCACACACACACACACACACACACACACACACACACACACACACATACACACACACACACACCCTGTTTTGCTGCTTTTATATTTCTAATCCCTTTTGCCGTAACATATATTATTCTGTGACCCCTCAAATGTTCTGTTCTTTCTGCCTTTTTTAATCAATCCAGCGGCAGTTTTAGTCAAATGATAAATGTTATCTATTCAATCCAGTAAGTGCTTAGAGAGACTGGGATTCTTAATTGATGTTAGCCTATCAAAAATCAGAAATGCATATGTTCGTCAAACAGTTATCGCACTTTTTTGTTTAAAATGCCATTCCTTAGTAGGTATAGACATTGTCATAAAGAATCAGCGTATAATTAATTACAGATTACACAGTTCAGTACCGGAATAATTTCATAGTCTTCGAGACGCACAATCACGACAATCATGTCTTTAAAACCTTCAATAGTTTTCAGTGAAAACTCTAGCAGAATTACTGAGATAAACCTTGGAATCATATAAAGTATCGTCCCTGATAGTAATATCGAATTCACGCTTTTGGCATTCGTTGAGCCTTTAATTAATTCCTTGAAACACTGCTGAAAAACTGAATCAACATTGTTTATACAATACGCCAAAAGATGCGACTGGCAATAACTGAAACAACTTGACATGAATGGAAAGTCCCACTAAGCGTCTGAATGAACATGAATTTTGTAACCTCCCTACCTTTGTACCTATCAAACCCCTGACTGCTTACCTACCCACTACTTGCATATCTAACTAACGATGTACCAACCGAAATATCTTAAAGTCGTTATTTTCTCATTGTAGCCTACGAGAAATTCTTTAACTGTTAAAATTGCTACCAGTAAATTACAATTTTCAAGTTCAATTATTCCTTTATCAAAAGAAAAGACACTTCAAGCACTTATTTTTTAAAAATAATAATAGTATTTACTGAAAACCTAAAAAGCAAACAGGTTTTGACGTTGTGTCTGACATTTTCGGTAAATCAAACACAGACACAAGAGACAAGTTAATGTTAAAATAAGCAAAATGACACAATAAGCCGATAAATAAGCAACATATCCAACTACTTTCAAAATTCAGCTTTTTATGCTGCCAGTAACAACAATGCTACTGCTGCCTATATCGCTATATAACTATGTCAAGAAGAAGTTGACGATGATGATGATGATGATGATGATGATGATGATGATGATGATGATGATAATAATAATGAGGACTTTGTATAGCGCATAATCTTTGAAAGCTCTAAGCGCTTTACAACATTAGACAAACATATATAATGATATGATTACAAAAAACACACACCATGAAATTAGAAAACATAAAACGTGCTGAAAATATTTAAGGTAGGAAACATTATTAGGTCTTTAAGTTTGTTCTTGCAGTCGAAATAGGTGAGTTTTAAGAGCGCTCTTGAATGAGATTACTGTGTCTTTGTGTCTAAGTTCAGTGGGCAATTCGTTCCACGTTGCTGGGCCCTGGTATGCAAAAGAACGTTGGCCAGATGATGATGATGATGATGATGATGAAACAAAATCAGAATGATACATCAATGATATTCTTTCTAATCATATTTGAAACTTAATATTCTTGTCTGTCTCAGATTTCAAACCAGCAACAGTCCTGTGTTAGTCCCAAGGGCGTTGTATAATTAGCAACGGTTATAGCGGTAAACATCATTCGCCCACACCCATGAGACATTCTCAAAGTTACTTTCTTAAATATTATGCATATTCTTACATTTTTACTTACAATTTGTGCAACTGGAATGTTTGGAGCTGTTTCCATTCACGTGCCAGTCCAATCCATTATTTGGTTTACAACACTATCGAGGTAGTCATGGAAATAACATGTTCACAAAAGCAAAATCTGACATTATATCCGTTACCCATAAATAGTAGATTATACACTCTTGCGTAAGACACTCGACTAACAGAATTGAAGAGATAATAAAAATACAGTATTGTTATATTCTAGTCGAAGATTAAAGCAGAATAAAGTTTTCTCATTCTCGTTTTATATTTTGTGATAAAAGTGAAATTATTCTCCATGGTTAGGGCAAATCGTCCTCGTCAATTCGAGGGTGCCGAGATGGCCGAATTTGTAACACAATAAAATGAGCCAAAATGTGAAACTAAAAAAATAGATGCTTTTGAAAATATTGCGTCTCTATATCCCGCTGAATAATCAAGACTATCATTGCAATGCTCGGATGAAGTTGAATGTTTCAACTTCAGACAAGGGTACCAGAATGTTGTGACTTTCCTTTAGACGAGTTCTTCTCATTTCTGTTAGTATTACTACTACTACTGCTACTGTTGTAGTTGTTGTTTTTGTTGATGATGATGATGATGAAGATGATGATGATATTGGTTGATAGCTGGATTATGATTGTGATTTGAGGACAACGTAAATAAAGTAGCGTGAAGTACTTTATACTACAACATAGTAGAGTTGCCTGGGGTCGAGCAAGTGAAGAGAAAAATAGTGTAAATATACCGCTATAGTTCGGTGAATATTCCTATAATAACTATGATATATTTTAGAAATATTATTTATTTATTTATTTCGGTGGGGAAATAGAAAATTAAATGAACACCACTGACATATTGTTGGTAACATCGACCATGCAGCAAGTCTAATTTAATCAAACGAGTTGCTTCGAGGGCCATTTATTTTACTACGATATCATCGTTGTTTGACAGCTGTAATCCAGTTTGGAAATGCAATATTCTATGCTATCATCTCTAAATTGAAACAGCGATTCAAGGCAACTTTCGATTTCAAACTTCTCTTCCCAATTTCGACTTTGTAATGAAGTTTGTAGATAATGATCAAAAGGTCTGCAAAACTTCAAATACTTTTTTCCCTTTCTATTTGAAAATAAGCCATAAATTTAAACTAATATTTTACAAAAACAGACAGTTAAGATTACATTAAAGAAGAACAACTGAATATTTCTGTGATTTGTGTTTTGTACTTGAAAGCACAGTTTATACACCGTAAAATAGACGCAGTAATTTTCCAAATCAAATAGTCATACAGTTTGTGGATCCTTTACAGAGAAAATTGATTTCCTGTTGCAACCCGCAGTCACGAGTTTTGAAGACGTTACTTCGTTTAAAGCCACTTATGTGTCACCTGAGGTAAACAACATGTGTTGGGAGACATAGTAACAAATACTCTGAATCAAAGGGAGTAATAATAAAAATAACTTGATAAACTTGCAAGTTTTCTTTTCTTTTTAAAAATCATTTTTATGACAAGTTCTAATAACGCATTTAACGCATATTCAGTATCAGACACAAAGATTTAAGAAAGCTCGATGTATTTTGAGACACAAAGACTTAAGAAAACTAGTTGTATATCAGCATAATTGCACCAAACTAATGCAAGGGATTTTCTCAAGCTAGACGGTCAGGAATGAGCAAAGGTTTACTCGAGGTAATGAGAATTGTATCTGAAACTTATAAAAGAAAATTAAACGGTTTTTTTTTTTTTTTTGTGGCAAATTATGCCATCTTCCAGAACATGTAACATCTAAAGAATATTTTTTATTCAGATTATATCCATATACTTTGTAACGGGGGACTTTTAAACAATAAAGCCTCCTTAATTGATTTGGCGATCGTTAACTAGGGAATGACCTCGCACGGTTTTATTGCCCAGTGTGGACGGATAGATGGGACGTTAACAGATAGCTGAGCAAGGCTATTGAAAGAAATAAACAACTACGAGCCCCCTTTACCAATAAATAAAAATAAATTTTTAATTAATTAATACATAATCAGAATTTCACATTCAATCCAACAGATTTACTAAAAATAAATTTAATCAATTAATACATAACCGAAATTCCACTTTCAGTCCAACAGATTTACATTGATAGAATTTAGTCGCAGTGTTCAATTTACATCATGTTGCGAGTGGTGAATTAGAGAGTACAATTCCACGCTTGACAGCATCACCTGACATCTCTCTCTCCTCTGGGCTTGTATTTCCACGTCTAATGTGTACGCTTTGGTCCCCTTTCTGACCCTGATTATTCCGACCTCTCTTAGATGCGGATTTCCCTCTGACCCATCGGGTTTTCCTTTTTTCTCGGAAGGGTATAAACTGTTCCCTGAAATACAAGAGTATTATTAGAGCTAGATAATGTTTCACCA
>JAECUM010013364.1:0-49360 GCA_016617855.1 Megalonaias nervosa | reverse complement strand
ATAATCTCATTGAAAAATTAAATAATATTAGAAAAGATGGCTCAGAAGCTCACGATAAATTTTGTGAAGTTAGTACAGAAGATGTTAATAAATTTTTTGAAAAAAACTAGAGATGGTGTTATTGCCAGTGTTTTTAGAGCTGCTGCAACTGATTTTCGAAATAAAGAACCTGGTAAGTCAGGAAGGAAATTTAAAGCTGTATTTGATGGTCATGATAAACGTCGTCTCGAAAAAATCACAGGCTCCCGAGCCAGCTCCGGGGTAAAAATGTTTACATCAGTATCTGAGATGATAGGTAGATTAATGTTACTGATATCGTCAAAAGAAGCTGGTAATGTTGGTGCTGAAATTGACAATGAAATTATTGACATACTTGATCATTTGAGATCAGAAAATTTATTAACATCTGACGAGTACGAAATTTTACACCGCGATTTAATCGCGACAATTTAATTTAATTGAGGCGATCTTATATAAATGTCAACAACATTATTACTCGACTCATCGCAAACAACAGGTGATAGAGCAAATTTTTCGGTAAATTATATTCCACCAATACAACTGGATCCTGAAAAACAGTATGAAATTGGACTAATTTCCTGTACGTGTTGGCATTCCATGGCTAACGTAAAAAATGGGGTGAATGATGAATTTATGTTTATACAGCGACCGATACAGTCAATATTTAAAATTCCGCAAGGAGCTTATAATGTCATTGATCTGAATAAAACAACAAAAGAGATAATAACAATGGCACGTGGCGTCGCTGACATTTTTGAGCTGACACCAAACTATAATACTTTACGAGCTAGGATAACATTACAAAATAATATGTTAATCAATTTTTCATCACCAGCAAGTATTACATCGTTAATAGGATTTTCTCATCAAATGTATGGATCAACCACAGAACAAACTATTACATATGACGGTGAACTGCCAGTAAATATTACTGACGTAAACACAATATTAACAAATTGCTCTATTGCAACTGGATCTTACTCAGCCCGGGGCAATAAAGGACAGACTATCTATAGTTTTTAGCCGGACGTTCCACCGGGCTCACTTATGCAAATTAATCCGCGGCAAGTTTTTTATTATCCGCTAAACGTTGAAAATCAGATAACACAAACAAATATGCAATTGACAGATCAATCTGGACGGCAATTGGATTTGAATAACGAGGTTGTTACTTATTACCTACACCTACGCGCAACAACGTAGTTGTCGGCATAAAATTATACAACCTCAGATATAATGAAACAGAGAAAAAAATTTTACAGAAGAAAAATAGTTGGAGGATTTTTTGGAAATATATTTACTAAAATTATTGAAAATGTCCCTGGAATAGTGCATAAAGTTGCATCAATTGCACTTGACGCGTCAAAAGGTTTTGCAACTGGAGCTGCATCCGCCGCTTGAACTGCGGTGGGACAAAAACTGGTAAAAGGCAACACCAAAGGTGTTGCAGATATAAAACAAATTATATCAGAAATCGCCCCAACAGCTGAAACAGGAAAGCGGATGACAAAAACAGCAAAAACACTTTTATCACCAAAAGGCGAACAAATTATACAAAAATTAATATCTAAGGCAACGGCGCCAAATTTTATGTAACCAAAAATATAATGTCTGTTAAAAATTATCTGATTTAGCAGAAATTTATGACACCGACGACATAGTAACAGAATTTGAGTATGTTGAGTATCTCGACGAAAATTCGAATGAAGCAAATAAGACCGGTGTCAGAACATTTAATACCAGAGACGAAGATGTATTTCTGCTGCCTCACAAAGCAATGTTAGAAGTACGTGGCGAAATTATGAGAGTGGCTAATCCACCTGCTAATATCGGAGCAGGCGCAGAAATAGCTCTTATAAATAATGGCTGGTGTTTATTCAAAAGTGCTCGATATCAACTAGCTAATCAAATTGTCGAAGATATTTCGAGTCACCTGCAAGTTGCAAGTACAATCTTAAATACTATTTCGTTTTCTGATGATTATTCCAGATCAACTACAACTAACATAATGTGGTTTGAGGATACTGGAACTGGTGCAGCTGAATCGACCAAACTTTTCTCGAAAGGTGCTTTAGTACACGGAGCTGATGCCACTGCAGATGTTGTAATTGTAAGAACTTTTCTTATTGCTCATGCTGCTGCGCTAGGTATAGCCGCACCAGCCGCAGGCGCTAACGCAGACGCTGTAGGAGAGTCACTTACTGCTGCTTGCAATAATCTTGGTATAACACCACCAGGAGCAGCTGCGGACGGTGTTGCAATGTTAGATTTAGTTAACGGGACAATTAGCGTAAGATATATACGTTACAATGAAGGTTTTGCTAGGAGAAAAGAACTTACAGCAGGATCACGTCAAATTACAATGATGCTGCCATTAAGCATGATTTTCGGCTTTTGCAGGGACTATAATAAAGTATTTCGTGGAGTTAAACATACACTTATTTTAGATCGAGCAGAATAAAACTACTGCCTATTTCGAGATGGCGGAGCTGATTGTCAGTTTATCATAAATAAACTTGCGCTATGGATGCCACGAATAACACCGTCAATCACTAAAATGACAGAATTAAACAGTATACTCGATAAACATACAAACAGAATTTATTTTCAGCAACATAAAATATATCAAACAGCAGTTCCAAATACCACCGGCTACACATGGCGAGTCACAACAACGTCGAGTGAACAACTCCCTGGGCAATTGTTTGTTTTCTTCCAACAGCAAGCGCGACGTGGTAACCAACAATAGAAAAAAAACGCCATATTTGATCACGCTGATGTTAGACGAATATACGCTAGACTAAATTCAAAACAGTATCCAGAACGAGCGATAGAATGCAATTTTGCAAATGACGCTTATAAAAACTTATCTCGGCCGTATATGTACCTGCTCGATGAGTGCAGAAATATCATGATGTCGGAGACGGATCTCAAATTTCTACGGAAGAATTTCGTACACTTTATCCGATACTTTATTTTGATGTTAGTAAACACAACGAGAGAGCTGTCGATTCTACAGCTGATATTGAAATTTCTTGGACACTCGGTGCAGTTTCTGTGGCACAGTTGTATGTATATGCGTTAGTGATCAGCGACAGATTTGTTACAATTGACCCTGTAGGAGGTAAAATGTCAGTACAAGTTTAGTTTAATCTGTCATCATTATATAATGACAAAATATATTGTAAAAGAAATATATGTAACTGATGGTCAAGTTAAAAAACTCCGAAAGAGTTTACAAAAAGGTCGGCCAGTATCATTAAAAATAAAACCCAAAACCGAAAGTGGTACTTTAACAAAATTAATGTTAACCAAAAAACAGGTGAACAGATACGATCGCAAGAAAAGCTTTTGTGTTGAATTTGAGTGCCGCACAAATAACAGCGATGGAAAAACAAGGTGGTTTCTTCAGGGCAGGCATTATCTGTAGCGGCCAGAACGTTAATACCTAAAAGTTTGCCAGTACTTGGTACATTACGATTAGCAGCAGCGTCTGGTGCAGTATCTGGCGCAACGAAAAAGGCTGTCTCCGGAGACGGAATAAAGAAAATTTTTGTCTAAAGATAACTATAATGCCCAGTGCAACGCACCAACGAAAAACGGTAAGAAAGACTAAAAAATAAAAAAGACACGATCGCGAAGAAGGAAAGGCGGATTTATAGGACCGTTGCTGGCGGGAGTAGCGGGAAGTCTACTGCCAAATCTGCTGGAAATCGGCCGAGGACTAACATTGCCAGGAACTCAACCGCGGCCGCGTTAAGTAACTTTGATATACTTGATAAGCTAAAATCCGTTTTCGGATTTCGTGGAGTTTATTCTAAAGATGAACTAGGTCATGTTCCCGATGGTTCGTGTGTGATAAATATACAAGATTTCAATGACGGATCTGGCACACATTGGGTAGCAGTCTACGGCAATAATTATTTTGACTCATTTGGACTTCCACCAAGTGAAGCAATTAAAAAATTACATGTCCAAGTATAAAATAATAAATTATTCGTCTAATCAAATTCAGCCTGTTGGAACTTCTGCTTGTGGATATTATTGTATAATGTTCATTAAACAGATGAATAAAAATCCAGATTTTTTAAAGTTTATTTTGCAATTTGATAAACGACCTTCTCACGCAAATGATGAGATTGCAATATTATATAATCAAGGAATATAAAATGTCAACATATTGTCTCAAGTGCAAAACTAAAACAGAGAATAGCGATGAAACAACAACAAAAAAAAACTAAAAAATAATAGAATAATGCTGAAAAGTATTTGTGCAGTGTGCGTAAAAAGAAAAATTACGTTTTTAAAGAAATCTCCAACGCCAACAACAAAGTTGTCCGGAGCGGGTTGCCCAGTTATTTTAGTAGATGATTAATAAATAATGCGATGCGAGTGCGATTGTGATAGAGATCTCTGTCTTGAGCAAAATAAAATTGTTACATACTGTCAACGATGCAACAACAGAGAAATAATTGGAACAGGAATAGATATACATAAATTAATTGGCAAATTGCCGAAACCAAAAGGAGGTTGGACATTGCCAGGCCATAAATATACTGGACCTTATAATCCGCTGGACAGACAGTTGGACGAGAACGATAATCCGCTGCCAGGAGAAGAGCCTTACAATCAAGTTGATGCAGTAGCAATGCGCCACGACATTTGTTATCGTGACCGTGAAGGGGACAAGGCCGGTTGCAATAAGATAATGTTAGACGAACTTCGTGATATGAAACCTGTGAATATGCGAGAGCGATTTGACCCAAGGCTGGGACAAGGTTTTATTGGAGGAAAATATAAACTTGGTCTTGGTATGTATGATGATCTGGCGTTAGAGCTACACAAGCCTAAAAAAAAGTTTAGGCGACGTAAGGTTGTCGCAAATGCCGTTGACGATATCTGGGCAATAGATTTAGTTGACATGTCAGGCCTTAGTAAATTTAACATTGGCGCTGATGGCGCTCCAAAAAGATATCTTTTTAATGTTGTAGATGTTTTTAGCAAATATGCTTTTAGTGTACCAGTTTCAGATAAGACAGGAACATCAATAACTGATGCATTAAAACAGGTCATCGTTAGCACAGAAAGAAAACCAAACAGAATCTGGACTGATCATGGAGCAGAAATTTTTAATAAAATATTTGAGCAGTTGTTGGAACAAAATAACATCAAAAAATATGTCACTGGAAATGAAGGTAAAAGTGTTGTCGTCGAGCGATTTAACCGCACACTAAACGAAAAAATACACAAATATTTGACAGCTAAAAATACAAATAAATATATTGACAATCTACAAAAAGTTGTTGATGAATATAATAACACGAAGCACCGAACCATAAGGATGTCCCCAAACGACGCAATTAAAAATCCAATGTTAGCAAATGAAAATATGTACCGCAGACATAAATTTAAAGTTGGTGATAAAGTTAGAATTTCTCTGACGAAAAAAACATTTGAGAAAGGATTTACTCAAAACTGGAGCGAAGAAGTATTTGTTGTTGATAAAGTACTTTGAACAATACCAGTGACATATGCATTAAAAGATCTGGCTGGAGAACCTATCACTGTTAGTTTTTATGAACAAGAACTTCAAAAAACTGAGCAAGATATATTCGTTATTGAAAAAGTTATTAGGAAGCGCGGCAACAAAAGTTTGGTCAAATGGCGCGGGTATAGCGATAAATTTAATAGTTGGGTGCCAACTCGGTCAATTTTGAAATAAATATTTGTTCGTACTTCATAAGTACAGATTTACATTTGACTGGTCTACACAAGGAAATTAAATGTAATTTTCTTTCCTGATCGACTGGCATCAAATTGAATATTTTAACAAAAATAAAATCGTATTTTATGCTCTTCTGTTTCCCAGTTATTTTTAGATTTAAAAACGGTTTTATAAATTGCCAAAATATTTGCTGTTCGGCAACAGTAAGATTAAATTTTATTATTTTTTTAGTGATATGATATTTAACATTATATGGTCCAGTTGTCGGTCAGCTGTAATTTTTTTTGTCAACGACAGCGTTGCTGTCGTCCACGATCTCATCGTCGTCGTTGTTAAATAAAATATCATCTTCGCTATAACCAGCAGATTTGTCAGCCCCGACAACGTCGGGGTCACCAGAGATGAAATTGTTGTTGGCGACTTTATTGTTAGTGATTGTATCGTCGACGACGCTGTTGTTGGCATATACATCAGCAAGTCTCTTCATTAAGTTATATTATTATAATACATTTTTTTATCTAATATTATAATAATAATGGCCAGCGAAACGAAATCTGCTGACGTAAAATATCATCAGAAAGTTAATATACTAAATTACAATAAACTAGCTGAAGCAGTACAAAAATGTCTGTCGGGCTGTAATACTTCTGCTGACGTTATTATGATGCAAGGTGATTCTAATAAAATACTTCTAACATCAGCAGAAAAAAATAAACTTGATAATATCACGTTTATAACACAAAAATTTGATAAAGATGATATTATGATGTTTGCCCATAGTTGCCTTACTAAGACAGAATTAAGAAACATATTTGAAAATAAACCTGTCAAGGGTCAACGTTGAAGTTGCCCTGTCAGCTACAAATTTTACTGCAGATGGGGTAATTTTATGATATTTTGCAGCAGCTGTTATTGATATAAAATTTATTTTTTCTCCAGTGTTAAGGTTTACTGAAATAACTGATTTTGGATCTTTAAAATTGGAACCATCAGAACCGGCTCCTCTTTTAATGTTTTCTTTTGGTGTTACTAAATCTAAATTTTCAATGCGATTGTCAGTCTTAATTTTATTAATATGATCGATAACCAAATCATTTGGAAGAGTGCCGCTAAATGTCTCAAACACAAAACGGTGACTGCAATAACCAACTCTATCAGTTTTAGTTCCACAAGCTGTTATACGTAAATAACCAGAATTATGCAAACTTCCAACAACTTTTTTTGTTTGTTTATTTCGTATGATACCGCGATCGTTAGCTTCATACAGACCATATACTGGATGAGACTGAAACTCATCTTCTAATGATACATTTTCAATATTATCGTCAGTAACTGAGCCATGTACTCTGTAAACTCGCTGTCCAACTGGAATATCTCCACAAAATAATGTATAAATAAAATATTTCCTAAACATTTCAATTCTATCTTTGCTGTCTCTTTTTACATTGATCTTATAACCAGCTGGGGTTAATTTACGAAAAGGTCGTCCGTAGCTGACGTGAATAACCTAACCATTTGCATTTCCAGCGTACTCGTTGTACTTTGGGTGAACGTGATATTCTTCCTGTTCCTCTTCTGTTATATTTTCTAACATTATACTTATAAGAAATTTATATTTCTAATTGAAAAATATATAAAAAAAATCAATTAAATATAAAAATATTATACATAATGTTCAAATTGCGAGATATTGCCAAGAAGAGCCTATCCGAAAATGTTGAAAAAATTGCTAGTGCGTTTTCTGGCTATGATAAAAGTAATAAATTTGATTATCAAAATGTTTTAGCAAATTTTAACTTCACAAACTTATTTCATCTTTTACAACCTGTTGTGACGCAAAAGTATCAAGCTAATAGTGCAATATCATGTAATTTTATGAAAGTTACTTGCAATCGAAAAAGATGTACTTGATATAATTTTTGAAAATACAAATTTCGACAGCGAAATTGCCGAGCCATATTTAACAGCTAAATCACAAAAAATATTAACTGGAACAAATATTGCCACGGTTGCCAATGAAATACACCAAGAAATTAATAAAAAAATTGGAGGAATTTATCACCTCAGGATCAGGTTGGAAATTTGAAATGATAGAAGAAGTTTTATTTCACACAATGAAATATAGCGTACTTCGCGGTAGTTCTTACGTTGATCTCCCTCAAAAAATAAAAAACAAAAAATGT
This sequence comes from Megalonaias nervosa, assembly GCA_016617855.1. Taxonomy (NCBI): domain Eukaryota; kingdom Metazoa; phylum Mollusca; class Bivalvia; order Unionida; family Unionidae; genus Megalonaias; species Megalonaias nervosa. Next base: position 41,431 of record JAECUM010013364.1, on the reverse strand, counting down.
TGTATAAATGTCAAAAACAGCAATAATGAGTGTTTCCGTTGGGCAATTTTATCTGCAAGACATCCTCAAAATTGTAACTCCAACCAAGCTGAAAAATATTTGCCGTACAGAAACGAGTTGGATTTTGACGGAATAACTTTTCCAGTGGCAGAAAATCAAATACCAAAGTTTGAAAAACAAAACATTTCAGTAAATGGTTTCGGACTAGATGAGCGAGAAAATGTTTACCCGAGATATATTTCAGAAAATGCTACGCAGTTGACAATAAATCTATTATTTTATAAAGGACATTATTGCTGGATAAAAAACTTTAACGGGTTAGTTGGCAGACAGTATAATAAGTACCATGGAAAAAATATTTCTGTTACAGATGTTTACAAAGGGTTTTCTAAACCTGAAACTTTACAAGAGCATGTTAAATATTGTGTTAACGTTCAAAGAATAACAATGCCAACAGAGAAAGAAAAAGTATTAAAATTTAAAAATTATAATCATAAGCTAAGCATCCCATTTGTTATTTATGCAGATTTTGAGTGTCTACTTGTTCCTGTGGCAGGTGCAGAAAATGATCCAAATAAATCGAGTACAAGAAAAATACAACAACATGTTCCTTGCGGGGTTTCCTACAAAGTAGTTTGTTGTGCTAATGATAATTTTTCAAGTCTAGTAAAGTTATACAGATGTAGTAATGGCGAATCTGAAAGTCCGGCTGTGTGGTTATTAAAAAATTTAATAGATGATGTTAATAAAATTTTCAACAGATTATCCAAAACAGCTCCAATGAAAATAACATCCATACAACAACTTGATTTTGATAATGCAGTTAATTGTCATATCTGCGAAAAGTTGTTAGGTGATGATAAAGTGCGAGATCACTGTCATCTAACTGGCAAGTATCGAGGAGCAGCTCATAACAATTGCAATCTAAAATTTCATGCACCAAAATTTATTCCTGTAGTTTTGCATAATTTTCGTGGTTATAATAGTCATATCATTGTGGAAGTTTTAGCAATGAGGAAATCAAATCTAAGCTAAAATTCGACAATGTAGTAAAATGTATACCAAATAATTTTGAAAAATGTATATCAGTTACGCTTGGCAAATTACGTTTCATTGACAGTCTGCAATTTATGGCAGCTCCGCTAGACGAGCTTGTAAAAGGTTGTAACAATTTCATTAATCTAAAAAGTTGTTTTGGTGAAAACTACGTCGATCTGACAAAAAAGGTATCTTTCCGTACGAGCATCTCGACGACTGGAGCAGATTTGATGAAACTTTTCTGCTTGGCAAAGACAAGTTTTATTCACAGCTAAAAGGCGAAGGTATATCAGATAATGAATATAGTTATGCACAAGATATTTGGAGCAAATTCGGATACAGGACATTTGGTGATTATCATGATTTATATTTGAAAACAGATGTGTTATTGTTAGCTGATGTTTTCGAGAGTTTTCGTTGAGTTAGTCATGAAAATTATGGATTAGACCCCTGTTGGTATTATTCTGCACCAGGACTATCTTGGGATGCTCTGCTAAAAACAAGTAAGATAGAACTGGATCTCTTGACAGATGTTGATATGTTTAATTTTATTGAAAAAGGTATCAGAGGCGGAATTAACGTTATATCAAAAAAATATGTTGTAGCTAATAATAAGTATCTGGTAAATTACAATACAAATTTACCGTCAAATTATATTATTTATCTTTACACTAATAATTTGTATGATTGGGCAATGTCAGAGCAGATGCCGTGCAGTGGATTTCATTGGATAACTCCAGATCAATTTCTTAGCGAAACAGAAATAAATCTCCCCAGAAAAATCAATAATGATTTTTCCGATGTGATTTCTTTTGTTGAAGTAGATCTTGATTATCCTGAGTCACTGCACAACCTACATAACGATTATCCGTTTTGTGCGGAGTCGATAGTAATAGACTATAGTTTATTATCACCTGAACAACAGGCAGCGACAACAGCAAAAAATTCGATTGTTAATAAGCTAGTTCCAAACTTACTCAGTAAACGGAATTACGTGATACATTACAAAAATTTAAAACAAGCAATCGACCACGGCTTAGTCTTAAGGAAAGTTCAGCGCGTGTTAAAATTCAAACAGTCTCGTTGGATGGCAGATTATATTGATTTAAATGCCAAACATCGCGCAACTTCTAGGACTGAATTTGAGAAGAACTTCTTTAAACTTACGAACAATTCCGTATTTGGCAAGACAATGGAGAATATTCGAAAATACGTAAATATTGAGATTGTAAACGACATAAATCGCAGGAATAAATTAGTTAACGATGACGGTTTTGTCAGTATGAAAATATTTAATGAAAATCTTGTTGCAATACAGCGACAAAAGACAAATTTAAAGATAAGTAAGCCTATTTACGTTATTGCGTCGGTGTTGGACATATCAAAGTGGTTGATGTACGATTTTCACTACGGATTTGTTAAGAGAGTCTGGCCAGATTCAAATTTATTGTTTACCGATACAGATTCGCTAGTTTATGATATAAAATGTGAGGATGTCTATCAGGATATTTATAATCACTGTGACCTATTTGATTTATCAGACTATCCGGAGAGTAGTGGATTTCATGATTCAGCTAACAAGAAAGTTATTGGCAAATTTATGGACGAATTTATGTTTGTGCCAGTTAAGGAATTTGTCGGACTAAGAAGTAAAATGTACACCGTAATTTTAGATGACAATAAACTCACAAAAAAAGCAAAAGGCATTCCTCGTGGGTATATAAAAAAGTATATGAAATTTGATGATTTTAAAGCAGCACTGAACAATAATGTCAGCGTTATTAAAACAAATATTATTAGATCAAATCATCACAAACTTGAAACAGATACAATTATAAAACGTGGACTAAGTTATTTTCATGACAAACGCTATTGCGAGGACGGGGTTAATACACTAGCTATTGGACACTATGCCAGTAATTTTGTCTAAACTTTAGAAATAATGTTTGAAAATTTAGCGTTAGCCGATGGAGTTAAAGTAAGGTTAAGGTGCTGATGATTAACGGCCAACCACTACAGTTTGAATTTAATGATGAAATTTCAGGTATTTGTTTTAGTAAATTTGACAGAATAAAACTCTCGCTTATTAAATCAGATAACAGCAAATATTTTGATTATCTTGAAAAGTTGAGGGACAATCTCGGACAAAAATATAGTAACCTTCACAATCCAATCAGCCAGGAAAAATATAACAAAATAAATATTGACCTAAACCGCTCGAAGGTTTTTGCAAAAGGTTATAAGTATTATATCAACAGGGTAGCAAAGAGAGAGTTATTTGGATGTCATCGAAAAGAAAGTGGAAAAGTTAAATTTCATTTGTATAACCATGATGACAAATTATTTCTGGTAGCTACTGTAGAAATATTAATTATAGGCGAGGAAGTTCTTTAAGAACTTCCATTTACCCCTGAAAATCTGAACGAAATAATAAATATTTTTTTTTCTTATTAAAATAAAGGACCCATCTCCTATTTTCAAGAAAAAATTTCACCTACCTCATGCTCTCGGCAAAACACATCTCTGCGGACTGAACACAGTGGCACATTTAGCTGCCTTTATATAGTCCACGCTGAATTTCTGGAAAATTCTATTGTGCAGTTATAATACCCAAGCGCTATATCACGTGATTTTCCAGAAAATTCTATTGCGAAGTTATAATACCCAAGCGCTACATCACGTGATTTTCCAGAAAATTCTATTACGCAGTTGTAATATCCAAGCGCTAAATCACGCGTTCTCCAGAGAATTCTGTAAAGTCTGTGAAATGACGTGATTTTTCTGGAAATTTCCAGTTTTTTCTAGTAAAGTTACAGACACACGTGTCCCTTTGCAAAATCAAACACGACAATCCCAGTTATTGCATCATCCAGTTACATGATGTACATTTATCAATCGCAACTGCAGTCTCTGTTTAGGCTACAGCAATCGATCGGCACAGGCAGAGAACATGTATAATTCGAAAGATAGTCTGTTATAGAATATCTGAAATGGGGGAGGGTGATTTTCTCTGACAAATATGTTTTACAGGGGAAGGGGTCTAAAATCTAGAAACCTGGTTAATACAAATATGATCGTTTTGGAGTGGAGAGGGTCTTCTCCTGATAAATATATTTTCTAACCTGTTTTGAGTTAAGCTACAGGTTCGTTACAAATATGTTCTGATGGGAGGGGGGACGGGGAGGGGAAAAGGGTATTAAATCTAGAAGTCCTATTTTCCTTTACTACTGCTGAAACGAGAGTTAGCTTGCTTCGCAGTGAATTAGGTCAAAGTTTGGCGTGAAGCTGCGGGCTGAATGAAGAGCTCTGGCATTTTTTGGATGTGTTTTTTTTATATAGAAACTCATTGATGTATCCAGAAAAATGTGTTGGGAAATAGAATATTGTTATTTGTAGGTCTTCGAACTGGAGCGAATATTTCACATTTTAGACACTATGTTTTTAGTAATTTACATGTACATTTCTTTTGTTGGAACTGTTTCTATATGTTGTTCCTAACACGCTGGACTTAAAGACGTCTGCTGGAGGAGTACATACTCATTTCTTTTTCCACAGGAACAAAAGATCTCGACGCTAAACAGCTGAAAAACTCTCTCCATAATGGCATGTTGCTCCCGATTTGTTAAAGCCTACATCTGCCGGAAAAATTACTGCATGCGTTATGATAAATCCTTTGATATCAGTAATAGCGTCTGGAAATTCACGTCATTAAAGATCTCCAACATTATATGGCCGTGAACATTCATTGTAAAGAAAAAAGTTAACACTTAATGAATTATTTTGCATATCATTGATTCCACACATATTATAATTCGAAACCCCAGTTTATTCCAAAAGGTCTCTGCATCTTTTCGTTGTTTGGGTTTGTACTATTTTCTGATCCTCGCCCATACTCGCTTCCATTTTGGTGTATCGATTTTCTCTATACGAGTGCTAACCATCATGAAGGCGCGGTTTAATCACGTTTGGTCTTGCATAGTCAACTTTTACGATACATTATTTGGGGTGAGTAGTTGATCCGTATATAAGACTCCAAATTGGTCCTTTTCCAGCCGGTAATATTGAATTTGTTGTTAGAATGTGGCACGTATTGAAATCTGCGAATGATGTCTAAATGTGTTAGTTTCAGCAGGTTTTCTAAATTCATAATATTCTAAATTCTGAATTGATGATATTCATCAGGGGTCTCTAACTCAAACCACCCCGAGGGCCGCATGAGGGCGATTTCGATGGCACAGGGGCTGTTATCTCTCATGACACCTTGTGACGCCAATCATGTTGGGGGCCACAGGATACGGTTTGGCGGGCCGCGTGTTTGATACCCCTGATATACATGTGTTACGTATCGGCTCGTTTAAAGTAACATAAAGAAAAGAGCGAAGACAACAAGCTTTGTAAGTTTTAACAAAAATAATTTATTTCATTAGAAAACACGCTGAAAAGGTCAAACTATGAAATAGGACTTACGATTTGCGAAGAAAATCCAAAACTTTGTCCTAGAATTGTGATAAACATATAAGTCCTGTAAATAAGCAGTTCTAATTGAAGTAGTCTGAATCTCAATTCCGTTCCAAGATGGCTGATGATGACGTCAGACGAAGGTTCTACACAAATGTCCAGAATTTTCACTTTGAATCACAATTTGTACTGTTCTGTTCCAATTTAGAACTAATTTCACTAACTGTCTTTGTCCAAAGCCGGTTGTATAGGTCTCCAGGTAAAATAATTATTATTTAAAAGGTAGACGAAGTACAGCTATCATCCATAACAAAACACATGTCGTTCTACAGTCGTTTTACAGACGTACAAACGAGCAACTCTTTCCAGCACAAAAGAATACCTTCTTCTCAAGGTATCAAAAACAGCTCTACAAGGTGTTAAAATATGACTCTAGACTATTTCGCAGGTACCTGAGTATTTAAGGCGAACTAAAACGTCATTTCATGTACACGCACGAAGAACACACGGCGATTTAGAAATCTCGCCATCACAGTACAGAATGTCAACAAGTATTATTAGAAATGACCGTGGTCACAACCAATCATTTACATAGCTTTTGCCGACTATTTACTTGAATCGACAAACCGACATGCAAAAATCGTGCTCATGCGAGTAATTTTTACGTTCTAAATAAACACGATGTTTCTAGCAAAATGTCAGACCCTGCGAACATAATCATTATCATAATAATAATTAGATTTAATGATATAAAAATGAAATAGAAAGAATTCAAATTTTAACACACATGTAATTAAACTACATGGTCGTAACACTTTCCCCCATAAAGAAAAAAGAAAGATTTATGTAATAAAGCTTTCTTTTTTACCAGATGTAAATTATACATGAGGTAAAAAATTACATAAGAAGAACTCTTATGAATTATACAAAGGTGTATATGAAAATGATATTTCTATACACGGGAAAGTGCATCTGCAATTAAATTGTCTTTTCCTTTGATGTGCCTGATGTCAAGATTGTACTCATGCAACAATAAACTCCATCTCAATAGTCTTTGATTTTTATTTTTCATCCTGTTGATGAAAGAAAGGGGGTTTTGATCACTAAACACAACAACCGGAGAAGGAGCTGAGATGATATAAACTTCAAAATGCTGTAATGCCAGTATTAAAGCCAAGCATTCCTTCTCGATTGTTGAGTAGTTTCTTTGGTGTTTATTTAATTTCTTAGATAAACAACACACCGGATGTTCAACACCATTTCTGTCTTCTTGAATGAAAACTGCTCCAACCCCAACATCACTTGCATCCACAGATAGTTTGAATGGTTGATTGAAATCTGGAGCTATTAAAACTGGTGCACTTTTAAGTATGGCCTTTAACCTATCAAAAGCCTCTTGACATTTTCCAGTCCAAAGAAACTTGTTTTTCTTTCTTAACAAGTTTGTCAGAGGTTCAACAATATCAGAAAAATTAGAACAAAATTCGCGATAGTACCCAGCCAAACCGAAAAATCGCATCAGCTGTTTTTTACTGACAGGCACAGGAAATTCAGAAATAGCCTTGACCTTAGCATCTATAGGTTTATCTTGACCATGTCCCACAATATGTCCTAGAAAAGTAACACAAGCACGGCAGAACTCACTTTTAGATAAATTAATAGTCAAATTTGCTTCAGTGAGTCTATCGAAGAACTTCCGAATCGTGTCTAGATGTTCTTTCCAGGTGTTGTTGTAGATGATGACATCATCAATATAAGCATCACAATTGTCTAGACCAGAGGTAATCATATTCATAAGGCGTTGAAAAGTACTTGGAGAACCCTTCATCCGGAATGGCATTACTTTATACTGGTAGATTCTATCTGGAGTCACAAATGCCGAAATTTCTTTTGCTCTTTCCGTTAGTGGAATTTGCCAAAATCCTTTCAGAAGGTCGAATTTGGTGACGTATTTGGCATTTCCAATTTTGTCGATACAGTCATCGATTCTTGGAAATGGAAATGAGTCTGTTTTTGTCACACTGTTCACCTTCCTATAATCCGTGCACATTCGGAAAGTTGTATCCGGTTTCGGAACAAGAATGCACGGTGAACTCCAATCACTCTTACTGGGCTCTATAAAATCATTTTCCAACAAATACTGAATTTCCTTTTTCAAGTATTCCTGTTTGAAAGGGTTCATCCTGTATGGGTGTTGTTTCACAGGTTTTGAGTCTACAATTTCAACGTCATGAAAAATGTTGTTTGTCCTCGTAGGAATATCGGGAAACAAGTGCTCATATTCGAATAATAGCTGTTTAAATTCATTTCTTTGTTGTTGTTGCAAATGTAAAAGTTTCTGGTCTAGATCTTTCATAATTTCCGAATTCCGAAGATTTGTTGCTCCAAGATCAACGGTGTGCAATTGAATTTCTTCACTTAAATCCTCAGTTGGTGGGACAGGTACAACTAAATTATTTGTAGGATTTACTTGGCTATCTCTTTCAATATACTCCTTTAACATGTTAATGTGGCAAAGTTGTTTTTGTTTTCGCCTACCAGGAGTATTTATGATGTAATTTAAATCATTTACTTTCTTTTCAACCGTGTATGGACCATAATACTTGGCCTGAAGGGGATTTTGTGGAATGGGTTAGAGAGCTAGAACTCTATCACCAGGCTGAAAACTCCGATCCCTTGAGTTTTTATCATATCTTGATTTCATTCTGGACTGAGTAGAGCGCAGATTTGCTCTTGGAACCTCACAAACCTTTAACAATTTGTACTTAAAGTCAGAAACATTGTCAAGAAGATTGAGCTCAGTGTCTTCATTTGAAAGAAGTTTCTCTTTCAACAACTTCAAAGGTCCACGCACAGTATGTCCGAAAACTAGTTCAAAGGGATTGAATCCTAAAGATTCTTGAACGGACTCGCTAGCAGCAAAGAAAAGTAAATGAATGCCTTCATCCCAATCTTTGCTAGTATCAAAGCAATATGATCGAATAATATTCTTTAAAGTCTAATGAAATCTTTCTAAGGCTCCTTGGCTCTCATGATGTTAGGCAGAAGATTTAAATTGTTTAATACCTAATTCGTGCATAGCTTGCTGAAAAATTCCAGACATGAAATTTGACCCTTGATCCAATTGGACAGATTTGGGAAGGCCAAATTGAGTAAAAAACTTTATTAAAGCTTTTACTATAGTTTTGATTTTAATATTTCTCAAAGGAATTGCCTCTGGGAATCTTGTTGACACACACATAATGGTCAACAAATATTGGTTGTCTGACTTGGTCTTAGGTAAGGGACCAACACAATCTACCATAATTCTGCTAAATGGTTCGTCAAACGCAGGAATTGGTTGCAGATGAGCCTTAGGTATCTTCTGATTGGGTTTTCCTACCATTTGACAAGTATGACAAGATCTACAAAATTTACAAACATCACTTTAGTTTTTGGCCAATAAAAGTGAGTCAAGATCTTGTTATAAGTTTTAATTATCCCTAAATGACCAGCCAGAGGAGTTTCATGTCCCAAACTAAGTATTTCCTGTCTGTAAGATTTTGGAACTACAATCGGATAGTTCACTGACCACTCGTCATTAGCAGGTACCTCGGGAGGTCTCCATTTTCTTATAAGAATTCCATTTTTAATGAAATAACAAACCGGTACTTCAGTGGCTTCAGTTTCACTAATGGCCCTCTGAAACAAACAGGAGATCTCAGGATCTTTTTCCTGTTCGATGACAAGTGATTGTCGTTTATCACCCTGATTAGATAAAAGAGAATGAGTATCTAAAAGAGGATCACTGTGATCAATACCTTTTGATTGATTCAAATTAGGAGTGAAAGTGACCTCATCAAAAGCCTGACCAATACATGTGTCAGCTAAAGGTATATTTCCTTATCAAAATCATTCTCAAGAGCTTTCTTTGACATAGCTCTGGTAACTGCACAAGCTGGGTATAGCTCATGGTATTCTTTTTCAATAGGATCAACTTTCTGATCCAAAGAAGGCTTGTCAGTTACATGTGGATTAACCACAACCTTGTCTCCAGCTAGGTCGTTGCCTAGTAACAAATGAATGCCCTCAACGGGTAAGTTAGACACTATACCGACTGTCACAGGTCCTGAAACTAAGTCTGATGACAAATTTACAGAATGGAGAGGAACATTAACAAAGCCGCACTCTACTCCCTGAATGAGAACACTCTCATTACAACAGGACTTCTCAGAAGAAGGCAAAATACCTGACACTAAAAGACTCTGAGAAGCTCCTATATCCCTTAAAATTTTAATAGGGATAGGATTGGCCGAATCACCCAAGAGTGATATAGAACCCTTCGATATGAATGGTTCATAATTCTCCATAATAAAATCAGACTGGGGTTTATGAGACCCAACAAATGTATTGCTTTCAATACATGACCGTGACCTTGACCTCTTAGAAATAAGAGCATTTGGGATAGGTCTATCTTGATTCTGATGCCTGTATTTCAATTTAAAGCAATCAGAAATGACGTGTTCTTTTTTCTTGCAATTGGTACACGTAGGAATAGACAAGGATTTTGAATCAAGTTTATCAGAAACTTGATTTTTAGAAGTTGTACCAGACTGATTTTTAGGAGGAGTTGTATTAGGCTGGAATACCTTTCTACCAGTAGACTGCTGAATAAATAATTTGCCTACAACAGGAACTTTATGGGTTAAGGAATACTCATCGGCAGCAAGAGCAGCATTTTCTAAGGTTTCAATCTTATGCTCTTCAAGATGATTCTTAATGTTTCAATCTTATGCTCTTCAAGATGATTCTTAATGTCATTAGGAACACAGTTTTTGAACTCTTCAAGTAACACAAGTTGCTCAAGACTTTCATAATCATGTTCAACTTTCTTGGCTAAGCACCATCTCTTAAATAACTGTTCTTTTTCTCTAACAAATTCAACATGAGTCTGTCCAGCTTCCTTTTTATAGTTTCCGAATTTTTGCCGATAAGCCTCAGGGACTAACGCATAACCCCTTAAGATGCACTCCTTAACCAAATCATAATCAGAACTCTGTTGTACTGACAGGGATGCATAAATATTTCGGACTTTTCCGAAAAGTACACATTGCAATAACTGAGTCCAATGCTCCCTTGGCGATTTCAAATTTTCAGCAACTTTTTCAAAATAAACGAAATATTTGTCTACTTCCTTTTCGCTAAAAGGGGGAGCTAACCTGATATTTTTTGTAATGTCAAAACTTGAATCTGTATGTGAAGTGGAATCGTGCTTGCCACTTGCCAGCTCAATTTCTTTCATTCTAAGTTGAAATTCCCCTTCATCCTTCTCTCTTTGTAATTGTAACTGTTTATCTTTCTCCCTCTCCTGTCTTTCTCTCTCTCTCCTCTTTCTCAAATTGTAATTGTCTCTCTTTCTCCTCTTTTTCAAATTGTAATTGTTTATCTTTCTCCCTCTCCTGTCTCTCTCTTCTTTTCTTCAAATTGCAATTGCAATTGCTTCTCTTCAAATTGCAACTGCAATTGTTTCTCTTTTTCTTCTTTCTGAAGCTCGAGCTTCCTTAACTCTACTTCCATCTTGTATTTCATTTTTAATTCCATTACTTTTATGACAGAGTCCGATACCTACTTACTGCCAAAACACTTTTATCTAAAACATTCTTCCCCACCAAATATTGGATCAAAATATTTTTAATTTCTTGTTTCGTTAAGGAAGATTTTGCTTCAGAAAGATTGTACTTTCTGGCAAGTTCAAGCAACTCATCTTTTTTCAGACTATCCAACTGCTTCTGAGTTGGATTAGAAAGAAATGTTTCCACTTTTGATGACATTGTGAATGAAAGCCTGTTGTTTTCACTTAAGATTTCAAATAAAAATGTAAAATAGTACTTGGGATTTAAAGACTAGGGGAATTTAAATTTCAAAAAACAATTTTCTGAAATATTTAAACAAAATTCATATATCCTGGACGAGCCCCCAATTTTCTCCTGTTACGTGTAGGCCCTTACAAATGTAACAGAAGAAAAGAGTGAAGTCAACAAGCTTTGTATAGTTTAACAAAATAATTTATTTCCCTAGAAAACAATGTAAAAATTTTAAAATAGGACTTACGGTTTGTGAATATAATCCAAAATTTAATCCTAAGAATGAAAAATACAAGTCCTATCACTAAATAGTTCTATTAGAATCCAGGGTCGAATCTCGACGACGTACCAAAATGGAAGGCGATGACGTCAGATGTGGTCCTTGTACAAAACAACAATTCGTCAATTGAATCACAGTTTATGTTTCCGAATAATTCCAGAATAAATTTCCACTGAATTTCTTTCTCCCAGAATTTATAAAACAGTACACTCGTTTGGTTTTCTAGAGAAAAAATTATTTAAATTCCAAACACAAATGAATTTCAAAAACAATCTGGTAACCTATCCGGCCTTCTAGATATCAGGAATACAATTGACTGACGAGCGCTCAGAAAGGATTATATATTCACCCGAATTATCATCCCGTTCTCGCGAGACAGACTACGTGATCTGATAACACTTGAAAAACGTAATAAGATATTTGCCAATTTGCACGTAGCTCTATCTAAGAACTAGACTATGTTACGACCCTGTAGTTAAATTACATGTGTGTTAAAATTTGAATTCTTTCTAAATCTTTTTATTTCATTTTTATATCATTAAATGTAATTATTATTGTGATGATGATTATGCTCGCAGGGTCTGATATTTTATTAGAAACATCGTGTTTATTTAGAACGTAAATGTGACTCGCGTAAGCACGTTTTTTGCATGACGGTTTTGTCGTTGCAAGTAAACAGTCGGAAATAGCTATGTAAATGATTGGCTATGACCACGGTCATTTCTAATAATACTTGTTGACATTCTATACTGCGGTGGCGAGATTTCGAAATCGCATGATTTTTTCATGCTTGTACATGAAATGACGTATGAGTTTGCTTTAAAATACTCAGGTAGCTGCGAACTAGTCTGGAGTCATATTGGAGAGTCATATTTTAACATCTTAGAGAGTCACATCATAACATCATATAGAGTTTTCAATACCTTAAGAAGGTATTCTTTTGTGCTGGAAAGAGTTGTTCGTTCGTACATATGAAGAATAACATGTGTTTTGTTATTGAGGATAGTTCTACTTCGTCTACCTTCTAAATAATAATTATTTTCCCTGGAGAACTACACAACTGGCTTTGGACAAAGACATTTGCTGAAACTATTTCTAAATTGGAACAGAACAATACAAATTGTGATTCACAGTGAAAATTTCTGGACATTTATGTTTAACCTTCGTTTGACATCATCATCCGCCATCTTGGAACGGAATTGAGATTCAGACTACGTCAATTTAGAACTGTTTAGTCACAGGACTTGTGTGTTTTCACAATATTAGGACAAATGTTTGGATCTTCTTCGTAAATCGTAAGTCTTGTTTCATATATTTACCTTTTCACCGTGTTTTCTAGAGAAATAAATTTTTGTTAAAATTTACAAAGCTTGTTGTAGTCACTCTTTTCTTTGTGTTACTTTAAACGAGCCGATACGTAACAACTATCACTCTAAAACAAATATAAAAATAAAACATTGTTTATCCAGATTAACACGTAGGTCCAAAAGGACCTTGAAAATAGCCAATCGTATTCGCGTAGCGATTACACTACCACGGACCAAGGTAAACTAAAAATATTAATAATGTAATACGTTTTACGTCTTAGATAAACAGAATTACTGAAAAAGAATTTTGAATCCCTACAATAATCATTACAATAAAATGTAATGAAACAAAAATAAAATAAAAAAGAATTTTAAAACTAGCACACAAGCAATTTAATTACATATACGTAACAATATCTGCAACAGTCATCTGTCGTCGAGTTGTGAGTAGTTGAAATACGTATAAACTATCAATTGGGTATTTATTATTCGTTAAGTTAGTTTCTCAAAGAGACAGTATATAAGCTTTGCGATATTAAATCTGTATATCAAGCACAAAATATTCGACATAATATCACTTGAGTTTCTTTACTCAGAAAAGTGAAAAAGAATGTTAGTTTTCGAAACCTATCTTTACCATATAGACAAAATAAGAGAGGAAGAAATATGGCGACGTAGTAATCATTTTTCAAGGGCCGTTTTCACACTGCCAGTGGAGAAATGATCAAGGCGCCTTATGATCACATACACGCATCTACAGGAAAGATCGGCAAGGCTCGTGTTCGCACATCAAAAACGAAGAGCGGAAGAATCGGAAGAGCATTCTCGGATTATAGTTCAGTCATTACTTTGAAATTTGTCTCAGGTGGCACTGGCGAATTAACCAAAAACTGAGACCATTAAAAACAATATAAGGATATAGTGTCAGATTCTTTCAATTGAGAACAATAACTTTCCTCATGAACTTCGAAATACGTTGACCGGTTCAGTTTTCGTACGTCACCAGGAAAATTTCCTTTCATTCATTGCTGATGACGGTCTTAATTTCTTAGCTGGAAGTTGAATTTAGTTTTGCTGACGGTACATTCAGAGCAAGTCCTGCCTCATATACTCAGCTATACACAATACACGCACTGCATGATTGAATCAACATACCATGCGTGTATACTCTTCTACCTAACAAGTTAGAGGCACCGTATACAACGTTGCTAATGAACGTAAAGGAACTCCAACCAATATTAAACTCTGATTTAATTCTTATAGACTTTTAAACCATCATCAATGAATGCTTTTAAGAATGCTTTAAACGAACAGATTCACGGCTGCCATTTATTTCCATTTTGGTCAATGCATGTGGCAAATGGTCCAGGAGCTTTTGTTTGCACAACAACAGCTTGGATTTTGAAATGCACATTCGTATAGCACTGTCTTATGTACCGAACGAAGACATGGTGCGTATATATTAGGAACTGATCGAACTGCAATCATTTTAACAGGTTGACTGTTTGCTAAGTTACTTCGAGGATACCTTCATTGGACACACGTGACGTCGGAGAAGAAGAGGCGATGCAATATTTCCAGCGGAGATATGGGAATGCTTTGAAGCGGTCAAAATGACACACCTCGCACGAATTATGCCATTAAAGGTCGGCACTACGTATATTTAAGCTCCGTGCAAATAACCCTTCGAAGACTGGATAAGAAACTTAAGAAAGAAAGCTCATCCACTGCGAAAACGAAATATCGAGATTTGGATGAGACATATAATTCTATTGATTACGTACGTGGCTGTAGCCACACCATAAACCTAATTGCATAAATATTTGACTCATCACGGTTTACGAAAAGCTCTTTCTTTTAACGATAATGGACATTTTGAATCTGTTGTAATTATAGAGTTTGTCTACAATTTTTTAAAAACCATTTTGTTCACAAATCATAAGATTTTGTTAAACTAAGAATTATTACATCGTGTTTGATTATTTTAATATTGTATGCATCCAGTCATATGTTGTCATGTAACTTAGCTCAGATTTGTTAGCTTCTTCGTACAAGATTCTTATTTCCTATGCTTTACCACAGACGTTTCTAAAAACAAAACACAACAATTCAATACAGTGTGTTTTTATATGTGTGTCTTGTTAATTATCTTGCATTTTTTCGACTTTTCCATCTCTGAATTCGTTGCTCACGATCTCCAAATTTTCTGTCTCCGAAATGTCCCTTCTCCGGATTGTCCCTTCTCCGAATTTTCCATTCCTCATTGTCCACTCCGAATTACCGTCTCCGAATTTTCCTTGTACCTGTTTTAGGCAACTGTAAATGTGTTCGAAAGAGCATTACAACATGTTAATAGGTGGAGTGATTAATTGTGAAAGGACTATATCTGCACTTAATCTGAAAACAAGAACATTGTTGACTCCATGGTCATTCTTTCTTCATCGGTGCTGTACAGTAAGACTTGGGGCAGAAAATGGTTGCTCTAAGACAAAAAGTAACATTAATACATTTAGGGGGTACATTAAGTAGGTGGTAGGAGATACCTATTGATGTCTATCAAAGAATCAATACTTGT
This sequence comes from Megalonaias nervosa, assembly GCA_016617855.1. Taxonomy (NCBI): domain Eukaryota; kingdom Metazoa; phylum Mollusca; class Bivalvia; order Unionida; family Unionidae; genus Megalonaias; species Megalonaias nervosa. Next base: position 25,930 of record JAECUM010013364.1, on the reverse strand, counting down.
TTATGACTAATAACTGTGGTAATGTTCACGATGTAACAAAAGAAAGGAACTTAAATAACAAGACTAGCTTGTACAGGAAGACATTTTAAAGTCTATGTTTGGGTGTTCGTACTTATAGTGATAGTTTCTTGATATTGTCACAGAGTGTCGTGCAGATGACCTTTGTCAGGAAGTTGTCAACTTTACTGAAGCAATCTTCATCTGTAGAGTTATGTGAAAATGTAAAGCTTTATTCTTTCTTGCTATCCGTTCCAGACATTGAAATTGTTGATATAATGAATATGTCTAATAAAATTTCTAAACTTTCTCGAATGTCAGACCTATGTCGCATTCTGCCATGATATCGGATAAAATATAACCTATTTTCGGGTTAGACATTTTTTAGTTGAATTCAGTTCCATGTTGTACGCATTAAACACTCAGAAACATTTAAGTTTTTATAGTCATGTGCGATTATTCTTGTCGTAGACAGATTCATGTACCAAGTGGTTATTTCACTAATAAAATTTCGTACAGGCCTTCTTATGAATATGTAACGAATTCAGTTCATATGTACGCATGTGTCATGCATATCACTCTATTCGCACTTAAACGTATCTTATATACAACATGGTTAAATTAAGTTTTAGCTTTCCCGGATAGTTGTTGAATTCTGCGAGTTTGTTTATCACTGATAGTGGAGTTAGAGGCGACATTGGTTCACTTTGTATCGAAACTGGATCTTATGTTTTAGGTTTCTCAAATCAATAATGACTGGTTGTTTTTCATTATAAATAACAGTTTGGTTAATGTTGGATTTGTATCCTCGTAATCAGTAATCAATCTGGAGCTAACGGGAAGTCCTTGAAATTATTACACTAGTGTAATATAATCTCTAAATCCACTTGTAAAATGCAACCTGAAGTCACCTATTTCGAACAGATAATCTTCTACCCACTTAATATGTTCATCAGTTCCTCATCAAAAGTATTTTTTTTCACCAACATGTATTTGCCCAGGATTCAGTCTTACAGAGATCGCTAGATTTAGCTACATTAGGAATTAACTTGACCTTGACATTTCGCGCTCAGCATCATTCATTATTTGACGATCATTTTCCGGGTGGTATTTATGATTTGTTTATTCCACTTTCAGTCATCACGAACAATGTATTTATGTTGTCAGCCAAAATTCTCTCTTCTTCATGAGCCGATAAAGCTACTTTTTCATTTTCATGCTCTTCATCACATGTTGATAAAACGTGAATAATTTCATTTCTTGAAACCTTTCTTCATGACTGAATAAACAATCCTCCTACATACAAAGTGAAGATTATTTATTATCACGCACTTCTTTATGACTTTGTACAATTTTTTTTCTTTGTGATCAGTCGAAAACCAATCTAGTCTTTATATCTAAGTCCGCAAAACTCCTAGTTGTGTGTCTTGTATCTTTGAACACTTCTGGTGTCTTATTCATTTAGGAGATACCAAATAACACATTGTCCCTGTTGTAACCACTTACGACTTAATATTTAATGTCATTGTTTATGTCATTATAAACGTTTTCTTATTCAGTGAGGATACACAAGGAATCGTAGTCTGTTGATGAGTAGTTTCATTCTGTCGTCGTACATCGTTTTGAATTTGATATATTAGAAACCGTACAATATCGTCGACCTCTACTAAATTGGTTTGACCAGTTTTATTTGTTTGTTTTTCATAGTTAAAATTAAATTTCATCATAAATATTCATTTTAAAAATGACAGAACTTTCTTCCACTTTTAAAATAGATTTTCTTTCGGGCAAGTAGTAAGCAAACTAAAAGAAATAGACCAGTCATACTTTCCTATAAAAGAACATTTCAAGACCAGTCATTCTTTTAATTAGAAAGTGCTAACATTCCCCTGTAGTATACATTAGCGAATTCCTACTCAGCTGATAACCAGGCAACCAGATAAAGAAGACAATAGTTTTTGCAGTTTTAAATCACTAATTCTTACACAAGAACTGTTCAGGACAAGTCATATTTAAAATACTCTCGTGATATATGGACAGTAGTCTAAACCGATATAAAGAAACCCCTGTTTGCTTAGTGTTTAGCCACTTCATGTAGGATAAGGTATCCTTTCAGAACACCTCTTCCTTGGAAAGAATGACATCAAAATTCAAAAAATTGAAAATAAAAAGTTTTTTTTTTGTTGTAAAAACATTAATAGACTTTAGTACCATTGAGCATTGTGTCGTCTGCTAAAGGTTTCGTCCTAAGTAAATACCCACTGGGTTAACATGTCACCTGGACATGTTAAGATAATATTTAGGAGTAATGCATGAGTGATAGTTTAATTCCTTTGGTCTGTAGCAATGAATAATTCGTTAAATGATTTGCTGTTATGAAACATTAGAAAGACTCTGAAACTGATTAAGACGTAGGCTTATAATGTAGTTACGGATACAGAACCAAAGATTTTCTTTGTGTATTTTTTTTTTACTATTGACTCTAGTCTGAACTACTACAAATAATGTAAATTGAGATTCTAAGGTAGTTGCAGGCGATATAATTTTACATCACGTGATAGTTTCTCTGTACCAGTTAAATGTACTGAAGAGAATAAACAACTATTTTGAAATCTTTACTGTATTAAATGCCACAATTATGGCTTTGCAGGAAAAAATCTAGGACGGTTTGATTTAAGAAATTACGTAGCATCTATAAAGCAAATGTATACTGGAGACAACTATAGACATTTTCAAATCCGAGCTTCTCGAATGACAAGCCATCTACTTTAATAAATTTACAAGTAATATTCACAGGTTTGGTCAGCAAAGCGTTCTATTTTAAATGGCTAGAAAACTGCTTCTCGAATTTTGCTTCAGGTGCAATGTTTTCCGTATAAATTGGAACAAAATTGCTTTCCACAGACCGGGCAAATAATGCAAAGCAGATAAAATGAATTCCAACAATTCGTAAAGTATTTAAGATAAGGCATACAAGCAAAACCAGAAACATGAAAAAAAAATTGGATTGTGTGGCTAATACATAAAGACATAGCACAGTCAAAAATGTTCGCGATAAGAGCACCACGACACAAACAGAACTACAAAGCACACTAATAAATAAATGCATTTAATTGCGAGAATAATACAAACCGCGTGAACCAGTCACTAGATGCAAACAATACAAGGAACTCACAATACGATCATTAAGTATAGATACATATCTGCTATAGAAATATAACCCTCCTGTGTGCTGCAAGTATTGCTGTTCTGATATAATTACCACCAGAGCAAGAAATTAACAGATAGCGAGGTGGGCGTTCTGCAAACATTTAGGATAAAAAGCCATGAGTAAATTTTGTTAATACAGATAATTACAAAATTACTGGACCTGTTAGACTTGAGCTTCGACAGTTTAGATCTGATAAGGGCTAATTTACATGCACTCAAGTTAATATGATGCACAAAGTATTGGAACATACTACACAACAAAAACTATTAATGAACTGAATTCTTTTATCAGCAAAATGCAAGATAATTTGCAGTACGTTACTGACTTTCTGCAAGTTATTAAATGCCGCTCTTATTGTGGATTCCGGTATAAAAGGGGAATGAAAAATACATGAGTCCAAAGGTCAAGAGAAATACTTTCTCTTGTAATCCTTGCTGTTATTTAAATCTATATTGTGTGTTTCATTTTTGATTCATGATTGTGGGTTTGTATTTTGGATGTCATTGCGTTTGAGTAAATATGTTTTTGTGGCCTTTTGACCTTGAAATGTGTAGAAGTAATCATGCTGAAGAATTTTATTGGATTTGATTTCAGGTCATTGATTTTCCACTAGGAAAACCTTGCTCACCCCTTTTCTGATTGGTTGGCTGTTTGGCCATGTCCTTGTTTACAAGTTAGAATGATATGGAAATGAAAGTTTGGCCTTCATCTTGGTCCTGAAATGATGCTTTAGTTTTTTTATTTTTTTTATTTATTTTTTATAAGGTAGTGAATAACAGAAATACCATTCCTATTTAAACATATGTAGTGGAGACAGTCATTTACTTTTGTCCAATTATAATTTGAGAGGATTTATTTACTTCAATTATTTATTGGAATTACAAGGTGCTCATAAACTTTGGGACTAAGTAACTATTTTGGAATTACTACGAGTTTATTTAAAGACATTTAGGAACATATAATTGTGATTCATCAAGTCTGTTAACGTTTCAACAACTCAAGGCTATTGGCACATCAGCACAAAAGATTAGGCTTCATTCGGAAGACCACTAGAAATAATTTGGAATATTATATACATTTGGACTTAGGATTGAATTCACAATACTGTAAGTTATTTTTAAGTTTTCACTTTGTATTTTAGGTCAATAAATTATTTGTTGAATTTTACAAAACTTACTGGTTTTCGCAGTTTTAGTTACTTTGTTAAAGCCATACTGTCGTAACATTGTACAATTATATAGTCTATATATCTGACATAGCATTTATTCAAGGGACATATTAGACGCTGGTTCTAACTTGTAACTAGAACAGGTTCCAGCGATGAGTGGTGAATGGTATATGCAGTCTGTTTTGCAGGAATTTTTTAAATAGAAACAAGGAAGAGTCGAACAGCAGCCTCTGCGTTCAAATCAAACACTTTTACCTTTGTGCCAACGACTTTGCGTACTAACACTGTGAAAAGTACTTGCACTTTGTCATAAATTCATAAATTGTTTGTCGTTTTTGAAATAACTGTCTTCTTTACAGCGAAATTCTGCTTCATTTTTATGATCTAATACGATCTGATTTGCTTCGTGGTTAAAGATTTTGCTTGGAATATTATATGCATTTCTTGTCTTTGCTAGTGGACTCTGTTTAACTGTATTTAATTCGCTTAGATTGCTATTGTGATCTGTTTCATTACTGCTCAGTTATCCTTTGAACATCATTAATAAATATATATAAAGGTGTTGTCGTTCCTCTAGGAAGATACAGGATCAATTGATGTCCCAGGAAAAATTCAATTTCTTCTTTGTTCATAATTTGTGTCTATATACCAAAGAGCCAAAGGTGTACCAAGAATATTTGAATCCATTGACATGAAATAATTATTTGAACTATTAGCCTTATTTAAACTCCATAAATTAATATTGACACAAAAGAATATTTTTAACTATTACCGTATAAGCATTCTCTGTCAAATTCTCTCATTTATAATGTGAAGTGTCTTTAGTATTGACAAGAAACAATTTATTAATGTTTCTGTTATGGAGTCCAACTGTTTTCACATTAAAATAAGTCCATGCTTGCATTTAAACATTCATTTTGTCAGGCATTTTCTGTGGACTTTCCACTTTAACTGAATTCTCATTTGAATCATGGCGTTAAACCCTACAACAACAACAACAACATTTGAATCAATTGTACATTTCTTCCCTATTCGAACTGTTCGGTTGTCTTTTCTCTTGTTGCTCGTACCCGTTTTTACCATTCTGCATTGTTTGTTTTTTTTGGACAAAATTTTCATATCACCCGTCCATCTTCCGTTTTGAAAATTTACAGGAAAGTGTATAATTTTACATAAGGGTTCATAATTGTAGCTACCGTCAAAAAATTATATTTATAATAACAACTACTTTTGTTTAGTTCTTTAGTGTAAATTTCTTTCACATTTTGCTAAATAGTCCAAACAGTGACTACCTAGAATTACTGAACGTGACTATCTAACAACCTAACAACTAGCTTACCCGCTACAGCAGAACAACTTGATAACTGCCTGCGTTCATTGCTCGACAAACATGCCCCAGCAACCAAGTGCAGAGTAGCAATTCAGAAGTGTTCTCCGTGGTATAGCAGTGTTAGGGACCAGCTTCGCATTGCTAAAAGAGACCGCCGTAAAGCTGAGAGGCTTTTGGCTTTCCACCAGACTCACTATTCACAAGCAGATCTATGATGCCGCTAAGAAGAATGTCACAAACATAGTCCATGCAGCTAAATCAGCCCACTACAGTACTAAAATCATGGAAAGTTCAGCTGCAAAGAGCTATTTGAGATTACTAACAAGCTGATGTCAAGGAACAAATGTACACCACTTCCAGCTACCTTCTCTCTAGTCGACCTTCCGGACCTGTTTGCAAATTTCTTCCGTGACAAAGTACAAACCATCAGAGATAAACGTGACAACACAATTTCAGTTGACTCGTCGTCACCATACAGTTGCGATACAGAATTTCAGCGGCAACCGTTAGCAGCATTTGAACCTGTCTCTATGGATTTAGTACGTACAATCGTGATGAAGAGTGCACCAAAGTCATGTGAACTTGATCCGATTCCGACGTCACTGCTTCTAGAGTGCTTGGATCCAATAGTGCCTTCACTAACTGATGTTATTAATACCTCTCTCTCAACTGGGGAATTCCCATCATTTTACAAAACTGCCATTGTAAAGCCTCTGCTGAAGAAACCAACACTCGACCATAATGATTTAAAGAACTACCGCCCAGTTTCTAATCTGCCATTCATGTCAAAAATCTTAGAAAAAGTTGTTCTATCCCAACTTGTATCTCATCTGAATTCAAACAGTCGTTTTAGCAATGTACAGGCTGCATATCGCCCTTGCCACAGTACTGAAACTACTCTTCTGAAAGTAGTCAATGACATTCTCTCTGCTTTGGATGGCGGAAAGATTACAGTCCTCACTCTCCTTGACTTGTCTGCAGCATTTGACACTATAGACCATGATATATTACTTCATCGTCTCCAGCATGTGTTTGGCATTCATGATACGGCCTTACTATGGTTCAAGTCCTACTTGGTCAACAGGACACAAATTGTGTCCGCAAATGGAAAACACTCCGGCCCGGTTGATCTATCCTGTGGTGTTCCACAGGGGTCTGTTCTTGGGCCTGTTCTCTTCATTTTATACACTCAACCACTCTCAAGTGTCATAGATCATCATCCAGTGTCTCACCAATTGTATGCTGATGACACCCAAATATACAAATCTAGCCATCCAACTGAAGTTGAAGCTACCATCCAAGGCGTAGAGAGGTGCATTTCCGATGTGAAATCATAGATGACATGTAACAAGCTGCAGATGAATGATGATAAAACTGAAGCCATCCTAATTACAACACAAAGACTTTCTCATTCATATCCTTTACCTCAGACAATAAATATCAGCAACACCAACATTAAATTCACACAGTCAGTACGAAACCTCGGTGTTACTCTTGACAGTACTCTCTCATTGCACCAGCATGTCATGAACATATGCAAGGCTGCATATCTTGAGCTGAGATGCATCAGCTCCATTCGCAAGTATCTTTCAGTTGATGCCACTAAAACACTTGTGTGTTCCTTAGTACTTTCAAGACTGGACTATTGTAACTCAATTCTGTCTGGTTCGTCTCAATATCTACTTCAGAAACTTCAAAAAGTTCAAAATACAGCTGCTCGGATCATCCTTCGAGTACCACGATCAGAGCACGCCTCTCCCCTGCTCTGTACCCTACACTTGCTATCCATTCGATCCAGAATTAAACACAAAATTTGTTCTCTGTGCTACGTTTCACTGACGGGCTCCAGTCCAACATACCTATCTGACCTCACCCATGTGTACACACCTGCAAGATGCTTACGCTCATCTTCTGACACTCGTATTCTCATCATTCCCACTATGAAGATGAAATCATATGGACAACGCTCTTTTGCATACCAGGGCCCAGCAACGTGGAACGAATTGCCCACTGCACTCAGACACAAAGACACAGTGATCTCATTCAAGAGCGCTCTTAAAACTCACCTATTTCAACTGCAAGAAGAGACTTAAAGACCTAATAATGTATCCTTGCCTTAAATATTTACAGCATATTTTCTGTTTCTACATTCGTGGTGTTTGTTTTTAATTTTGTAATCATATCATTATATATGTTTTTTAAGTGTTGTCAAATGTTGTAAAGCGCTTAGAGCTTCTAAAGATTAGGCGCTATAAAAAGTCCTCATTATTATTATCTAAACGTGTCTATTAGTGACTTTATTGACTTTAGTGAGTTTTAGTGTTTACCGAAGACATTTAACTCTTCCCTACTAAAATAGGCATTAAGTTCAATCAGAGCCCTAATGGCAATAACTCGTCACGCAATATGTTTTCTTTCAAAACATGTTTAGCGCAAACATCCTATGAAGATGATTGTATTCAGCTCACAAGAATTAAAGTCTTCAGCGGAGGAAAGACAAATGGACAACAATGAGCAAGTAGAGTTGCAAAATAAAAGCAGACAAAATTGCAACAGAGGTGGCATATAATTTATTACACAGCGTGCAAAAACTTCGAAGATAATTTTTTAAAGATATTTTGTTCGACATGCTACAAGAAATAGGAGGAAATTTGGAAAATTAATAATTTTGTTGGACAAAGAGTGGAAAGACATAAAACAAGCGAAGGGGGACAAATAAATTAAAAAAGCCACAACAGCAGAAAAAAAAAGAATAGTTTGGCTTCACAGACGAAGATGACGATACAAAGAAGAAACAAAGGAACAGTGACAGATTAAGCCAACGAAGATCTAGCCATGAGAAAAGTGTAAATCCACTACAAGTAAACGCACAAGGTCGTGAAAGTTCCATCGGAAGTACGATGTACAAAGAAGTACGTGACAAATATATTAATGTACAGAGTTACCTGTGAGCAGACTGAATAAGGTCAGGATTAACTCTGATGAAGCGCATATAACATGAAGATGACCAACTTCTTGGTTTTCATGAAATGGTTCTTTACGACAACGATAGTCGCAGTAGCTACTATTCCTAGAAAAACGTAAAACCCGAATAATTAGGTTCTTCATAACCAAGGGACATTAATGAGAGCTTTTTGTAAGACAGAGAATGTTCCCTACTGAAATGACGTCCCACGGGATCCAAGAATAAAGGATAATATCCGCCATAACCGCCCGCTCTAGCAATCCGCCACCGCCGCCAAGCCAAGCACTGATCCAGTCACAATATAGAACAAAACCTATAGTTCCCAGAACATGAGACCCCCGCACCAAACGGGTCTGTCTTTGAAAATCGCAAAGTAAGAATGAACATTGATTTGTCTATTAAGATGTCACATCTTGGATCTTCAGTTAATTGAATGATGCAATGTTTTGCAAAGATCAAAGAGTGAATTTATCGCATCACCAGAACTAAAAAAATGCCGCTAGACACATGCACTGCAAAGCCGCTGAAAAACTCATCAGTGTAACAAGTTACCTAGCTGCAACACAATCTTGCATGTATATGATGTCTGGGCTTTATACTTGAACTATTCCTTTTTATACACTGTAACCTGTCAGATTCTTATGAAGGGTGCATATGACATGCTTGCATAAAATGGAATGTAATTCCCACCAGGTACAACTTAATAATGGTGCGATGAAGCCGCAGCTAGGTGTGACTGTATATTAGAAAATAGAATAGAACAGTCTCAGTATATACGGGTAGAGAATCATACCTGGCGATGACTACGAACATGGTCTGCAATATCAGCTAAGACTGGATGCCGGTTTTGGTACGGATGCCAAGTATAATTTATACTGATTCTCTCGTCACCATTAGTCTTGATCAATACAATATCGGATGTTGTTATTTTCTCATAATATTGTTTTATTACCATGTTTTATTTCATTTTCTTTCTTATCTAATTTCAAATGTATTCCTGCTGTAGTATCATCGAATCCACGAATACTTGAGCCCTTGGTGTCTTTTTTAAAGCAAGATTGCGAGTCATCATATTATCAGTTTTTATGAAATAAACATCATCTAATTTTTGCAATTGTTCATCAACTCTTTGGAATTGTGTTTCAATAAATTTTGAAATGAAAGTGTTGACAGTATCATCTATATCCTATTTTGTTACAGCATCACATGCACTAACAGCCTGTCCTGATTTCACAATCTTAATGTTGTTCATATTTGGCTCCACGGTGAACATATTCACCCACTTCTTGTTGCATATTTGGTAGTATCAACTTCTACATCAACATAAATATATATGGAAGAAATTATTGAGTATACACTATTAAAATTTACAAATGAAATAAAACAATTCTGAGTAATAAAAATGTTATTTGATGATCTAAATAAGGATTGTAACAAGAGAAAGCAATGATAACTGACTAGTTCTGAAATCGTAAAATTAGAAAAGAATGGTGTGATTAAACTAGAATCTTACTTTACATCAGCATGAAGGATGCTGCTTTCTAATAGACAATAAAACGTATGTTTTGCGCACGGGATTAATTTATATTAAATATGGGTTGTATTTTTCCCCATATCAAGATAATTTCTTGTACTGCCTCTTTTTGTTCTGAGAAATTTTGATTGAATAGAGATTTGAAAGATATGAAATAATGTTTGGAATAGCTAACCAAAATGCGTTCTTCCGTTTGATATACTAAATCGTATTATAATAAATTTTTAATAATTATATTCTACTTTTATGATCAATATTATTTTGATACTTGTACTTAGGAAGGGGGAGTATTATGTTAGTGAAAGTCAAAAGTGTGTGGGGAAATGGAGAGGGTTATATCAATAACATAAAGTGGAGAACAGCTTAACAATATTTAATGTAAAATAAATAAATAAATAAATAAATAAATAAATAAATAAATAAGAGCTATTGTTATTGTGTACAACTCGCTTTCTGTAACTCTAACATAGTAGAGTCGGGGAAGGGGAGCTGTCAAAGTGTGGTGAGAGACAACTGTTACAATCTATTTTTGGAATAAATCTGTTATTATTGTTTGTTTGATATTGTAATGTGCTTAAATATCCAAAATGAACTAATGTGCCACTTTGCTTTTCTGTCACTTTGACTTCTGGCGCTAACAGTACTCGTCAGTTGTCTGACCAACAATGTCAGCGTACCCTTATTTATAACGTTCTCCGGACACCACATGACACACGGCATACCATGTAACCCAATCAGTGTCTTAATGGTTTACCGTGTATTGCTTTATAAACAATACAGTCTGCATGGTATACAACGTCAACGTTATAAACACACACAATACACAACATTATGTATTTGAATACTGTATGGCTTGGTTATGAAAAGAATAAGAACATATTATGAGCCCAAATTTATGTGAACTTAAAAATATATGAAGATAATTTAAATATCAAACAATTGAATCGATTCATGTAGACGCGGGTTATGCACTTGATGCAGACATCTCTTGTCACTTCAAAGTATGAATTACATAAATCTACACAACCGTATTGCAACCATATTTTTACCACTAAAATATGCAAATTACTTACTTATCGATACCCTACTATCAATGAAGAAAATACATGCAAATGCGAAAGTGATGAAATAAAAAACTCTCATGCTAATCTAAAACAGCGAACATCGTGATACAAGGACAATACATTTATGCTGCCCTTCTTGAGTTTGTATTATTTTACCTAAATCACTTATAGTAGTAGCATAAGAATATACTATGTGTAGCAGGTAAGCTAAAAAGTACACTCTAAAACTTTACAGCAAACATTTCAAAAACATTTTACCGAATGAACCTGTACCTCGAAAATAGGTTACACATGTAAAGATCGGTTGCCAGGATTTGTTGATAGTTTGCTAGTCCATAGCAATTATAATTGTTATGCTTTATAAATGAAATTCTAATTCATATTCATTAAACAAAACTGATAAAATCAAAAGACTGAATATAGTCTCAGAGTTATTCTGACTCTAGAAATGGTTATTACAATATTATAATTGACTAATGCAGTATTTATGATGATAAACGTTTTATTTATAATTTTCTTTTGTCCTTTCATGATGATAATCGATAACATCTTTTATTTTGAATCTAACCATGGGGAGATGAACAATTTCAGCACAAATAATTAATATTAATTAATGGCATATCTAGGTTTGGGCAACACAAATCATCATCTGGTAAATATTCTTTTAAATATTCATCTTTAACAAAACAAGAAAAATATGTTTGTTTCGTAGAAGCAATTTTTTCTTCAGTAAAACATATTGTGCACTATTTTTGTATTATATCTCATCGTATAATATACCTATATATAAAAAAATTATATTTTCATTATTTTCCATTAATTTACACTATATTTCATTATTTTATATAGTGTTTTATAATATAATATGAATGCATGAATGCGTAGCTATTAAACACTGGTTTGGCCGACCACGAAATCGTAAAGAAACGAACATTACAAGGAAAATTAGGCAATTAGGCCAGCAACAATTTATGAGGATATTGCCAAACCATAAGCACCACAAATCAACAAACAACTTGTGAAAGTGTAAGAACTAATTGGTAAAAGAAACTAGAATATTTAAATTCATAAAATATCAGAAAATCAAATGTAAATAGCAGGAGTATTTCTGGCGAAAGAAGAGAGAACATTACTAGAAATTATGAGCCTTACTCCGGACGAACAGTATGGCTGTGCTGTCGAAATTGTGGTGGCACTAGATAAAACTACTTTGGATAAATACAGGTTAGTCCCAACATTCAAATTAACCAATTCCGGTATAGATGAGGTAACTAAAAAGAAAGATTTAATGAAAAAACAACCAAAGATAAAACAATACAAAGAAAAAAAAAAAAAAAAAAAAAAAAAAAAAAGAACAAGGTAAAGCCAACTAAATAACATCAGATACGAAAACCAACATACCTAACTAACATCAGATACGAAAACCAACATACCTAACTAACATCAGATACGAAAACCAACATACCTAACTAACATCAGATACGAAAACCAGCATACCTAACAAACATCAGATACGAAAACCAACATACAGTAATAATTATCACATGCTAATACCCAAGTACAAGATGTCTTAAAAGATACATCGAACAAAATATTAGCTGTGAATCTACAATAAGAGATTTGAAGATAGCAAAAGCGTTAACAGAATCAGACCAGTTGGATTTTCTAACTTGGAAAGTGGTGTACCCATATAAACATATTAATAGTTTTTAAAATTGTGATAAAGATAAGTTTTCGTCAAAAGAAGAGTCTTACTTGACGTTAGTCAAAAAAGGTACAACAGATGATAAGTATGCTTGTATCCACGAAGTATAGAAAAATGCAATATTAAAATTATATAATTATATAATATTAAAATTTTTTGTGACTTCCAGAAGATTTATCTACAAGTCTATGTCATGCTTAGAGAAGTATCAATCAAACGTTATTTCTGAGATCACTTGCCCAATATACCACAACCCCGAGAATAAGATGGGCGCCCTTTTTAAATGACATGCTTTAAACTGCAGGTATTAACAGATACTGACATGTATTTATTAATAGAAAAATGAGAGGTGTATTCTGTATGGTATCAAGCGGTTTCGTAAAGCTAACAAAACTATAGTTGGTCTCATGATCCTGACAAACTAAACAACTGGATCAAGTATTTATCTAGTAAACAATTAAATATTATATAATGCAACCACTTCCAAACTTGGTTCAACTAGATTAATCATAATAAAACACAATATAATATTGAAGATGATGATTCAGAGCTAGGATATATTTTCGAAGTTGATGGAGAGTAACCTGTTGTATTAAATGAAACCCACAGAGACTATTTATTGGACCCCGAGAAGATGAAGGTCACGAAAACAAATGGTTTAGTGAATACCAATTAGCGTTGGTCAGTTAGAAATCCTGCTTATTAATTGAGATAAACTCATCTCGACATGAATGAATAAAAAAGCATCAGCCTTGGGTACTTGCGCTCAAATCAAAGTTGGTACTTTGGATCTGGTCGCGAAACCATGAAACGTCCGGCCGTAATGACGCTCAAAATGAATGACACATTATATGCCGTTCAACACTGTCATCAGGACCAAACTGACGAATACCATTGTATTGTAAGCGTATCTGATTGCGATTCATTATGTAAAGTCAAAAGGAATTGCAACCGGACCCATTTATACCGGACAGTCTGTGCTGATCTAAGTTCTTAATAAATGACTTTTATTATAAATTAACTTGGAAAGGAATATGACGAGAATAAGAAATTAGTAGGAACTTTCAAGGACGAGTGCAGTTACAAACCAATAAGCTAATAGTTTTGTCTTAGGCTGAAATGTTGTTAATCATCCTTTTTAGTAACAACGACATTAATAAGAAAAGGACGTCAAGGCGCCTTCGCTTAAAATATCATTATACCAGGCGTAGTGTAAAAATTACAAATATCATTATTTTAACAAATTGAGATGAAACGTGAAATGCACTACATAAAGAATGATATCCAGCCCATATGGTTGTACCAGATAACTAGCACAACTCTTTCGCCACTGGACACAAATAAATTTGTAAAGGAGAATGGAAGCAAAACTTATGCTTGCGGACATTATAAAACGAAGTGCTAACAATTGTGTTTTTTTCTCATCTTTTTTTCCCGATAAAACCATGGAGAAAAACCATATTCATCTGGTGCTCAAACACGCGAAAATGTAATCAAGTACACATCCAAAACATCTCCATTCACGAACCTCTAAATCACATTAATAACCAGCAACATGTCCTAAAACATATTCATCGTGAGCCTCAAAAACGCTAAACTAGCATCTATAACACAACCGAATAAGACATTCATCCATGAGCCTCCAAAGCATATAAGTACCATCAAAAGCTTGTCCAAAAGCATATCAATTCCACATACATTCAGTTTTCGCTGCCAAGTCATTTGCTGCTAATAGCGTGATTGATAGTGAAATAGGACAGGGAAAAGTCACCCTTGTCCACGAACTCATTAAGACTAGATGTACCAGGATGTCATGAGGGGCAGACATGTTAATTATAAGTATTTTCGCACAAATATATTGGCCTTCTAAATTGCCTAGTGGCTACTACGATATTGTGGATATAGAAAATTTGGCCGAAGGGTTCAATCACACAATCTTTAATTGAATTAGTTGAGTAGTAATATAGGGTCGATTTTAAGTTTTTACATTCAGTTGGCAAGTTTCCCAGAATTTGAAAACCATAGCTAAATCCTGTTAACAAATAGTTGGCAAGTTGTTTATTATAATGCGCCCTCAGCTCTATTTCTGTCTGATTATGTTTACTTGTCATCAGTTCAATTTCTGTCTGATTATGTTTACTTGTCCTCAGTTCTATTTCTGTCTGATTATGTTTACTTGTCCTCAGTTCTGGGTCGTCTGATCGGGCAATTATGCAGCCAGGGAATGTTTCTATGCCATGCTTGTACTTTCAGAGTGCTCTCGTTTACAAGTTAAGAAAATATTTTTGTTTTGTATATTGTCAAATTATGTCCTTTACAGGTGTCAACATTACTACAAATTTCCCTGCTATGATGTGGAATTTAATGAATAAGAAAAATATGTGGTCCAATAGCGAAATCTAAAAGTAGATTTGGATCTGGGTATGAAAGGCCTTGTAGTTTAACCCGTCAACATACCAACATACGTCCTGGTTCATGCGTTTAGCACTGCCCTAAGGACCAAATCCAAAAACGAATTTGATAGGGACTTCTTGAAAGAGACGAACGATTCTGTATTCAGCAAAACTGCGAACAACCCAAGAAATAGGGTTATTATTGAATTGGACAGAGCTTCAGAAACAAGGATGTTCAAAAGACAGGTAGTAGACTCAGAAATTCCGATAACTGATAATACACTCAGGATTTGTATAAAGAAATGTATTTGATGAGGATTTGGTTGCACCTCATTCTGCACAGTCAAAATTAATGCTAAACCGGCCAATTTATACCGAGTAGTCTGTGCCGGATCTAAGTTCTTAATATATGACTTATTATAATCAACTTAGATAGGATATGGTGAGAATATGAATTTGTTATACACAGACGCAGATAGCTAGCTGATGGAATTATAAAAAAGAGGAAACTAACAAAAACAAAACCGTCTAAGATGACATAAAAAAAGAATACAGTATGACACAATTGAATATCCTCCTCATTTATCGGCTTTTCATTACCGCAAACAAGAAATTAGTAGTAAAATTCAAGGACGATTGCGATAGCAAACTGAAAAGCTAATTTGTTGATAGTAGGCTGAAAATGTATAAAATAATGATTGATAACAACAACGAAATTAACAAGGTTAAGGGAGTGTCAAAGCAAATTGCTAAAATATAATTATACCTTGTATTGTTGTTTTCTTTAATAGAAAAGTCATTATTTTAACAAATTGAGGTGAAACACGAAATGTGCTATATAAAGAGCAAAAACTACCTCATGGGATTGTACAAGATGATTAAAACAGCCCTTTCGACACTGTACACAAATACATTTATAAAGGAGAGTAGAATCAATACTTACGTTTATGGACGTTATAAAACAAGATGTTAACCATCATTTTAGTTTTTGTTAGGTTTCTAATTAAACCATTCAAGAAAAGCATATTCACCGCGAGACTCTAAAACGCCAAAATGCCATCAAGGGCATACCCAAAAAACATATTCATCCAAAAACCTCTCAAACGCATAACTACCATCATGTCCTAAAAGCATATAAAATCCACTGTGTTCGATTAAACACTGCGAAAGTTGTTTTAAAGACTTTACAACGTAAGATTTTAAAAACTGTTTGTAGCTTCAAAAAAACCCCCAAAAAACAAACACCATGTGACATCGAGATAAAACTGCCTTTGAAACTCGATAAAGCTTTTTTTTTTTTGAATGCACTTTTAAATCTACTCTTAATGGAAACCGAATTAAAGGAATCTTTGATATCAGTTTTGCACATTTAGCTTCCTCTACCAAGGTTTTGGATGATACTGATAGCATTGTCGATGGCGACACAGGACAAGGAAAAGTCACACCTGGCTACAAATGCATTAAGACTACGGTTTACCAGCATGTCATGAATTGCTGACATGTTAAACAATACATATTTTCTCACAAGCATATTTACCTTCTGAAATACCCAGTGACTACTGCGATATTGTAGATATATAATTTGGCCGCACTGGATGTCTGAGCAACACCATTTTAATTTAGATTCAATTTGACCTCGGGATGAATGTGTGTGTCAAGTTTCATGGCAATCTAAGTGGTTTTGGAGGAGTAGGAATAACAAACTTGTGGTAACGGTCGGACGGACAACAGGCCATCCCATAAGCTCTTATGATCTATTAGCAGCAGGGTTCTAACAGGAAAGTGAAAGCACTCTGTTAATCCATAACCAGATACTGATAAGCAACAAATACCAACACAGTTATTCGTAAGATAAAACCTAGTCCAAGCCTGGCTAAGTATAGTTACACTTAATAAATATAATCAAGCTATGAATCAGCTACAATTCATTATGTATTGCAATATTGTCAAGGAGCAACACGATTTGGGAAAAAAGTATTGAAAATAATACAAGTTGCAACACTCAGCTTCTAGAAAAAAGACTTTGACCTTCATAAGTATCTTACATATTAACGGAAAGCAATAAAATAACATCTAAAAATGCCATATTGTCCATGCAAACGGTGCATGCAACTATGAACAGCGTGGAGGCAGATATGCAGTCCCATAATGCGTCAGTAGATCACGGTTTTCAGTATCTGCTTTTAAATATAAGTTGAACGAACACTGTACGGCCTGACCAACCGGCACGTTATGATATGTCACCTGACTGTCGACACGTTATGATGCATCATATCAGGATCTACACTCTTCACAGTATGGTGGGCATCAAAGCCTCCAGCTTATTCTTAATGGCAGACACTGAGGTTTTGACTTAAGTCTTTTGATTGATTTTTAGTCGTGCTGAAATTTCTACTAATTAGATCTCTGGATTCTAGATTTTAACATGACTAGACGTAAATTGCGTTGGTGACATTCAAACCAGGCCGGGAGATAATAAAACTTTAGTCTGAAATTTAGTTTTCACTATTAGTCAACAAGGTTTTAAAGGTAACAGCATTTGTGATTGGTCAAAACAAAATTTCAAATTCAAACTTAAGGAATAGACTTTCATAATTTCTAAGGCAGGTACTGAAGTCAGGAAACTGATTACAACAATCAAAATCAGACAAATATCTTCAAAACAAGAAACCACACTTAAAAGACACGGACAGTTGCTAACTTGTGCAATTATTTAGTAGCAAATTGTGTTCGTAGTTTAATTCTGAAATTTTAATGATTCTGTCCTTATGTACACTAAAAATATCTACCCTTATTTATGGTAGAGATTTATCTACGATCATAATTTTTGAATTGTCAGTCCGAGTTAAAAGATTGGAGAAAACATCAGATTTGTTTAAAATATAAATATTAGGGATATTCAGCTTTTCACTAAGTGAAGAATTTGTGATTATTCCCCTTGAGTTTCTAAACAAAAAATTGATTACTGTAGTATCTACTATATCAGTTCTTAGATGAAGAATTGACGAATCTAATTTTTGTATGAATAAACAGTGAATTACAAATGGGATAAGTCTTCATCATCATCATCAACATCATCATCATCATCATCATCATCATCATCATCATCTTCTTCTTCTTATTATTATTATTATTATTGCATTGTTATTATTGAACGTATTGTTAGTTCTAAAAGTTTTTGTTTCAGCTTGATTTCTTTTTTTTTTTTACTGTACCTACGAAAGCTATATTTTTAAAAGCGCAGTGTTTGACGCATCTAGACATATTTCTGTTATCGTATTTTTGCACGTATTCCCACCCAACCACGGGTCAGACCGGCGTATGTGCGACGGCAGAGATGGATCTATGCTGTTTACATGTGCGTCAATGTTATACAGGGATAAATACGGTATTTCGCCAGTTTATGTTGATTATATGCTTAGCAAATGTTATCGACAGGGAGAAAAACTGTGTAAAATTCCCCGAGGCACATACTACGGATGTGATCGTTTTGTCATGACCATAGTAATAAATTGTCATTGTACAGTGCTCTTGAATCATCGAACATAACTATCTGGTCGTTGTTCGTCACATTTGTATGCTCTCTTTAACACACAAATATCATTCTTAACTTTACCATGCCAGACTGCTTCTGAGATTTCTACACTCCATCAGCAAATTATCATTCAGTAGGGTCTTTAACAAGTATTAGCTTTTCTATTAACCTTGTCGTCTTTTAGATGAACCAAGTGTGTGCTTGATCGAAACCCATTGATGAATGAGATAATACCCAGGGGGTTACTAATGAAGAAAATATGCATATTATTTTTGTGGTTGTCTGTGGCTAATCACTTTGACCTGATGTGGATTTCCCGCTGAAAATTATTGACGTAGCTAGATTTCAACGTAATCCAGTAACGTGCTAAATAAATTCAGCTATTTCATTGAACGGATAAATGCTGAAATTACCCGCATCAACAATAAAAAATATATTCCATGTTACATTTGTACTTAGTCCGAGTTTCCTCTGACCCTTGCCACCCCATTTTTGATATTTGGATATTTATGTTGGGGTCTACAACATAAATATCCAAATATCAAAAATGGGGTGGCAAGGGTCAGAGGAAACTCGGACTAATTTGTACTCTGAAACAGCTACTACTTATCGTTACACTAGTTGACCTTTAAAATAGAGAACGCTGTTTATTACCATGATTTGACTTTTAACAGGTCAGCCCTCTGGCAGTGCACAGCAGGCACGGACATTCATTGCATAATCCTATCTCCCAATAAATAGTGCTTGGAATCCCAGCCACAGGTAAACGCTTGTAGGCATGTACCTGTTTGACACTAAAGTTAGTAGAGAAAACATCAGACTGAAATTCATAACACTGAAATATTTAATTTCAAAATAAATTGAATAAACTGCATACTTTTTACACGATCAGTGTATTTCCTTTGCTGTGATACGTGCTTCTGAGATGGAATTGCTGTAAATTTTAAAATTGCTACTCATTTTCTCTGATATTTAGTATTTTTACCCATCCTAATTGGCCGACCATACACATTTACTTTTTAACTTCAAGAAAGCTTTCTTTTAAAAATGAAATTTGTTTCGGTAAAGTTAGTTCTTATTTTCAGGATTGTTACATTTTGCAATATGACAAAAACACAGAATACCAATAATGATAATCATCCAGCATGCATTTTCAACTGTTAATGTAATGTCTGATAAACATGCTAAACAAGATAAAAGCTTTTCAATGTTGTGTCTACGAATGCAAAAGTACGCGGGGAGGCGGGGGATTGGGGGGGGGGGAGCAGCAGTGCATCACGAAGATTTTCACTCATTTTACATTTCTAGTGCTACGATCCCGACAACACACGAATCTGAAGACTATGAATCATTAACAACCCATTGTATCAATGTTTATATTTAACTTAGCTTTCAGATGGTGTAGCTGCGTAACGGTTAGTTTTTTGAAGAAAAAGAAAAACAAAAGAAAACATCAACTATTACTTTCCTAGTACCTCTGGAACAATACGAAAAGAAGGAATAAATACCAGTAATGTGACTGAGGATAGTTTCGCAATTTGATTCTTGTCAAATTTCTTAAATTAAGGTTTTGATGTGACTTTTTCAGGCATTATTGTTTGATAATTAAAGATATCGATATATTTATGAAGTAGGTGCTTCAGGCTTGTGTTGTACTTGAAATTATCGAGACACGTACACCTCCCATAGGTCCTTCATATTATCTAGTGAGTGAAATACCAATAGTCGGCTAGAAAACAGAGCTAGCCACCCATAGCAGTAAACATGCGGGTTACAGGTAAGTAGAATATCTTATAAACGGCCTGGACGGAAAGTATTTTGAATTGCTTCATTCCGTTTTGTACACGATATTTTTCAAAATTAGCACAGAGGGAAAAGGTTTGCATTTGCACTATGAGCATCACTTTGTGTAAAAAAAAGTTGCCTTCAGATGTGAAACAGGATTGCACGATCTGGTAGATGGGATGCATATACTTATTTTGCCACGGAAGTGAATGATATTATTATATGTTGTTTAATTACAGCTATCACAAAATATTGACCTTTTTGACCGTTATGTGTATTTCAATTTAATGATTTTTTTTAATGTTAGGTAGACTGGTGCGGCATTAAGTTTGTGCACAAACACTGTCTCGTGCACCCAACGGTTTCCAATGGGAAATACTCTGCCATTGTGTCTGACGGAACAAACTACAGGCGACAAGGTCCCAGTGACATGCAACATTTTTCACCAATAGGCATAATACGCATCAAAATAGTCCCTGCCTTCAATACCGGAATAAATAATTTTATTCAGTTGAAGTGTGTGATTCTCTAAATACCGTTTTGCTAGCACTGCGTAGGTTAATTGACCTGTTTACTAATGACCGTAAAGGCAATCTTCCTGGATAAACGGCAAATGCATATGATTTTACACTCTATTGATCACATTCCTAGTTATTACCCTAACTTGACAGAGTGCTCAATTACTGTTGAACAGGAAAATGTAGAGGATAGGGTCGTTTAGTGAATTGCTATAAGGCCTTTCACAAATGAACAATCGTCATGGCTGTTAGTGGGTTACCGTTATGAAGTGTAGACATAATTTTAAATCCACTCTTCTGCATATTCAGGGTCTTCAAAGTTCGAAACTGTTGACAGATTTCAGGACTTTCACAGTTCGAAACTATAGACAGATTTCAGGACCTTCACAGTTCGAAACTGTCGACAGATTTCAGGACCTTTTTCTCTCGACACTTTATGAGCATGGCACTCAAACTGAAGTTAAAAATCCGAAAATGTTTCATGGCCGTAACTTGATTGTTGTATGTCCGTAACTTGATAGTTGTATGTCATAACTTGGATTAACATGAAGTAAGAATCATACAACTTCCATCAGTTTCTTAACTTGCATCCCTCATCTGTAGTGCTGAATGTCAATGGCATAGCTAGTGCTGAATTTCAATGGCATAGCTAGTGTTGAATTTCAGTGGCATAGCTAGTGCTGAATTTCAGTGGCATAGCTAGTGTTGAATTTCAATGGCATAGCTAATGCTGAATGTCAGTGGCATAGTTAGTGCTGAATTTCAATGGCATAGCTAGTGCTGAATTTCACATAGCTAGTGCTGAATTTCAATTTTATATAAAGTTTAAGTAATGTATCAGGTACAGACAATTAAAAAACAGGCGGCGTTCAACTAACACATGAAATGACCATGTTTTATTTAAATTGAGCAATTTCAGATGTTTATGCTTGAATGATATATCTTCCATAATTTAGTGGGAAATGCTAAAAGCAAAACACTGTTTGAAAACATTTCTTCATGAGATATATATTTGAAGAAAAAAGTAGTTTCGTATAGGTATCCGTAATTTTACATTGTTTCTGTGTTGCTTGTTGTCTTTTGTGTTTGTATTTGTGTAGGTTCTCGAAATACTGAGTCCGATTTACAGCAGATTTGCATTATGTGTGATTTGTGTATGTATATCAAATTAGTTAACATTTATACTTTGTTTACACATGCGCGCACACAGATTTTTGTACGGTGAGGTGATCACAGACGATAGAGATGTAACCATAGGTAAAATATCATTGTATTAATTAAACGCAAATTCTTTTCCTAACACACACACACACACACACACACACACACACACACACACACACACACACGTTGTGATTAGCATAGAGCAAATTTCCTGATTTAGAAAGAAAAATAAGCAAATAAAATCATTCATAACTTGAGAAATGGAAAATCTTGCGAGTCATTTAGGAATAGAGAATACAAATTTTCCATACGAAAAATGTGCAAAAATGAAAGATGTCTTTATAGGCCTTTCAGCTCCAAAGGTGTGAAAAAGTTAGATCCTTTCCATCCAAGAATAATCGATCTTTTATTTTGCAGTCATTTTGTATTGCAGCACTGAAACTGAGAAAGTCGTGTGTAAGCAACTCATGTAGGTCAGCGTACATTTGTGGTTCATACGAAATTCCATATTTTGCTGGGTTCCTACTGAAAAGGGAAAAAGAGAGACAAGGGAGATAACTCAAAATAACAACTTTAAATGTATGCTTTCAAGAGTAGCCTTCGTGAATTAGGTTATCGGACGAGAGTACTGTTACTGGTTCAAAATGTTAGTCCATATTTATTGATAGAATATCAAGATATTATCAACAGAGAGATAGAGAGACAGAGAGGATGGATGGATAATGGGTAAGAATCGTTTAAGTGTACACTGTCTTTTTTATTTTTTATTATTTTTTTACCGTCCAGTTTTAAGAGCAATGTAGTAAAGAGATCCCGCGATTCTGATTTTCCTATCATTGCAGAAGATCCATGCTTATGAAGTCATCAATGTTAGGATGAACATTACTATTGTTACGGGAAAGGTTCAAACAGTCTTCAGTTACTCAAACTGAAATCGAGGTAAACTCTGTCGAAAATTGATATATGTCGCTATATATATGGTTCAGTTCTATAACAAAATATGGACGAATATAATTTACTGTGTATCAGCTTGTGATAACAATGAAGGTCCATGAACAGATTAAAGTTAAAGTTTTACCAATAATCAGTTAATATGCCTAAAAGTTTTTGAAAAATAAGCTGGACATAAATTATTTTTTCATATATATAAATGTCTTAATGTTTTAAAAAATAATACATTTGATAGATGTATCAATTGCAAAAGATAAATACATATTTTTGATGCAGCAATTTAATATTGTCGTTACATAAAAATGGAACTGTCCTTATAGATGGGAGTTTTAAAATGATTATTATATTGTATATTTAAACAAAATTAATATATTATATTGGAGCTGTATTAATGTTGATATTGAATTTACTTAGACTCATTGTATTTTTATTTTAGTGTCCAATTGCCCTTTACTTGTAATCCATCTAAGGACATTTTTCTTATGGATAATGTTAAATTGATTAACGTATTCCAACCGGTGCTCTTTTTGGAAGCTCAAAACAAATAAATGTGTTGGCCACAAGTGCTTAACATTTATAGAAGCATGATTATTAGCTAGCATGGTAAAGTTTCATTGAAACAGAGAGTCACCGACCAAAGCTAGCTTGGTTATTTGTTTCGGAAAGTTTTGTCAAAGCCAAACTTTTGAAATTGAAAACTAAAGTTCCCAACTTAAAAGTTTCTGTGGATCAGTTTGTCTGAGAATTAGTTGTATAGAGGAGTGCTTTGCATAAAAACGTACAAATCAGGAAACCAGACTAATGGTCGTGATGCATCATCAGGAAAAAGCACAGTGATTCAGTACTTTCACTAAGTCTGAAGATGCTGGTTCTCTGCAGTCTCACGATCACCGGAAGTGTGATGCAATTTTCAACGAAGGATTGACGAAACGTTGCGAATGTGTATATATTTCATTCGCAACGTCTCTGTCAGTCCTACGGCCAAACACATATCAGAGTTAATGGATGCAGTTTGAAGAGATTGCAAATTCTTTCATTTTGCGAAGACATTTCCGTCTAACAAAATCCATGATTTTTTTCTGCAAATTACTACGCCGACAGACATCCTAGGAATATTTCCGAGATAGTCCGAAATTGCTGGAGTGAGCTGTTTCATACCGATCGGCAATCTTCGGATACGTCAATAACGAATGTCTAGCAAACTGGCTTTTGTCTACAGTGATCATCTCTTCTCGAACATAGCCTGATCCAGCATCCCGGAATTTCAACCCCAATGTTAATATCACATTTGTTTTGACGAATATTCAGCTAAATCATCTATCGGTATAAATGTTAGTGTTAACAGGTATTCAAGTATAATTTCAACGATCACTCATTTTGAAAATTGTAAGAACTATTATAACAGCGGTTACGATTGCAAGCAATTAAAAATTTTGTTTGACGAATATTCAACTAGATCACTAATCGGTGTAAGTTTCAGGTCAACAGCTATTAAGATCTAATTACATCAATTAGTCAGATTTGCATATTGCAATAATTATCACCGTGGGGGTTACGCGTGTACACAATGACACTTCATATTGTAATGCATTGGCCTTTATGACCATAAGGGTTGCGAATGCACGCATTTTCAAGCACTATTATAATAACAACATTCAGTCTAGATATATTGCATTAGTCTCGTTAGCACAATACGTGTAAAAGTCACAACTATTCGGATCTGATTAAAATTAATATTACAGCATAAGGCTAGAGTACAATAACTGGTACTCTTAAAATTTGCAACAACTGGGTCGCAATGGCAGAGAGTCTCGACGTATTTACTACTAAAGTTCACATTAGTGCGACAGGGATCGTATAAGAGTTTCCTTTAATAATGTGGAATAATCAATCTGATCATTTATCGGTATAATTATCAGTATCAACAGCTATTTAGATCGATGTGTCAGAGTAAATCGATTACACTAAGTAAGAATTACGTCGGATGGGGTTCAACAGTTGCAGTTTCAACGCGTTGTAGAAATAAAGTTCGCTTCATGACATTAGGGGATGTGAATGCGTGCCATTTTAAACCATAATGTCAATCGGATCACTTTGGATTAGTTTAAATGAAAAGTTAGGGAGAGAAGGAGACTGTGCTTGTGGTAATATGAGTGGAAGGGGAAGGAAATATGTGAGTAAGGGACTAGACCCGAACTGGAACAGTGAAATTACAACCCCGCCCAAGCCCTTCCCGAGTCTTGCTCAATTCTCACCGTCTTTTTATCTTATATCTGTCAATATTCAAAGTTCTTTTTATGTCATGCAAGCTACCATCGTGATTATGCTATAACAGTCCTTAACCTTGTACGAAATAAAAAAGATGCAGAGTAGGGATGGAGGTTGGGGCACATGCAGCAGCAGGGGGGTGGGACGCAGCCTACAACTTTTTAGGGCCCTCCGTTTCGTGAATCAAGCCCTCTACCAAAACCAAAGGCAGCGTCGTTTCGTCTCGGGGACCGTTCGCCTCAGATGCTGCCGCTCAAGGTAAAAAAGTGTAAACTTTTCGCATTCACCAACCCGAGACAGTTATGTTGTCGTCGACCCCCCTCCCCCCCCCCCCCCCCCCCC
>JAECUM010013363.1:0-94240 GCA_016617855.1 Megalonaias nervosa | reverse complement strand
ATATATATATATATATATATATATATATATATATATATATATATATATATATATATATATATATATATATATAAACTTTTTCACTACTTTGATTAGATTAGTAGTAATCATCATACAAATATTAGATATCAGAAAGCATCATATATTGGTTTTAACTTAAATGTATAATACTTAATATGACCTATTTGTTAGATTAGGACATTTTCCCACATTGAAGATCGACCGCTCCAGTGGCCTCAGTGGTTAAAACGTCCGCCGAAGGATGCGAGAGGTCCTGGGTTCGAACCCTGGCCGAGACATACCAAAGACTAATAAAAAATGGTGCTAGCAGCTGCCTCTCTTAACTCTCAGCATTAACAGGTTAGTGTTAGGACGGGTCGGCCTGGTGTCTGGAAGTTAACTTGGCGGGCATAATGCTACATGTCTTCGGCATGATGCCCCCGTACTAGACATCACTATAAACTGCAACTCTGCAGACATCGTAGCGATGCTGCTGAAAAATTGTTAAAGCTACGTTAAAAATCCAAATCACTCACACACACAATGATGATCATCATGATTATTATTATTATCATCGTTATACATAGTTCCCGGTTAATTCAGTTTCGCTTATCAGTTGCCACGTTCATTCTGAGAATTGTTGTTGCTGTTGTAGGGTTTAACGCCATTTTTTTGCACAAGATAGCCTATGTTTGGCGGTCAGTATAACTGGTGGAGGAAGAACCCTGGAAAACCCCGGGAAGAACCACCGACCCACGAGAAGCTACTGGCAGGCATTCTCATGTTCCCACGTTAGCCGAGCCTGAAACTCGAACTCAGGCAGACAGAGGTGAGATGGCAGTGATCCGTAACGGTGAGAGCTTTAGACCACTCGGCCACTTTCTGAGAACTGAATATAGCGTTAAATTACAGAGTCCGTGATACTGTTTTGCCTTCGTCCAGCTGTGAGAAAGTTAGCGTCATTTGATGTAAACAAGCGATGACATCAAATTATATTTGCTTTGCTTATCGGTTCAAAATCTCTAAGTGGAAGTGATACTGCACACAGTCCTGTGACAAAAGTAGTTCAGTCGACACACAGGCTGCTTCATGTTTTGTCAAGCAGTTTGCAAGTTCTGCTAATTTTAACATTTTTCTTCGTTAGTTTTGCAACCAGCTATCTTCTCAGACGAGGAGAGAACGTTTGTGAATATTAGCAATCTTCTGACATTCAACAATAGGAAAAGAGGGACCGATAATTTAAAATAACGACGGACATGTTGTCCCCATAATGACCATCATAAAATGTATTATGAATGGTTAATAGATTTTATTGAGTGATCATAGGTCCAGAAAGAAGCTTACGGACAACACTAATTATATGGTGCTCATTGATGTACGGAGAAAATTCATAGGTACAACAGTTTGAAATACTAAAAGAAAACATGGCTTTATAGTAAGAAGAAACTTATGTGGATAAATACTTATATGAGTTTCAAATTTCAGTGGTCGTTCAGAACATTTCATGCGTACTGTTGGTGTAGACATTGTCAGTGATATTCTTTCAATTATCTTCGGAGCGGTATACTTAGGTTTGTACTGTAGCTAGGTCAGAAATAGACTTGTACTGAAGCGGGGTCAGACTTTTGCCTCCAAAATGTCATCTTGGGCGCTGCAATTTACATGCAGATAGGGATAAAAATGTCAGAACATTTATGCATTATCAGCATACAATGCATAATGAAACAAATACAGGATATTCCAAGTATTCTTTATATCATGGAAAAGGCAGGCCTCTGAGAGAGAAAGCTGATGTTGCAAACATACAGCATAAAGATGCGTTACTTTTGGAATCTAACATGTATACCAATAATCAAGAATAGAAAAGGCACCCTATATAAGTACAATAAAGATGAAAATATAATTTTGTGCTCAATAATATTTTGATAGTCACATTGTTGTCTCGTGACGTATTTTGATGAATTAACGCATTAACACACAAGCCGTAAACACCCCACCAGTTGTCCAATGCTTGTATGTTTTGTATCCGTTGTTGATTTAATAACGAGAGCATTACAGACATAATAAATATTTGTTTCTGCATGAAAATATTGCAAATTATGCAGTTATGCTACACTTGAAGGAGAGACACCTTACAGTAACAATCGAATGTGAGACCTACAAGTTTACCTCTGTGTCACGCGGGAGTCAGTTCGGATCGGATTTATATTGGTCGCCAATCTATTGCGTCTGGTGAACCTTGCGAAATCGTACCACTTCGTGTAGCAAAAGAAAGAGCATTTATAATATTTTGTGAAAATAAAATATTTAAAAGAAATGAATTGGACTGAGATTATATTAATTCGGATAATAAATAGGAATTAAAACAGATGGTCACAAAGAAAACAAAGTATATTAGATGAGATTAAACACTTGAAGGAAGTTAAAAAAATAAAACAATTCGCCTTCGAACAAAGGTCAATGGATGGATGAATGATTTGATGGACAACAGGGGAGATAAAATTATATGTAGATATAGATAAACCATTTTATTGCATTAACTTATCGATGGTGTGATGCATATTATATGTCCATTTACTTTAGTTCGCATTCCACCTAAAGCCGACAACAATTGAGGCTCTCTCTCTCATCACTTGTTATCTGTAACTGCATAAATAACAGTTATACGTTGTTTATATAAAGTTTGTGCCCAAAGCAATATATCAAACTGACAGTGCGGATGAATCTGGTTTCAGAGAAATATGTCTGCTTCAGATAACCTTTTTATATTGCAATTACTAATTATCACAATACAGGTAAAACTAGAACTAAATGATTACAAAACATTCGCGTTTTTTGACTTTACAAAAGCCTTCCGTTATATTGTAAGAGATGTCGTACAGGACGAAGTACTGAAATTAGGGATTAGTGGGAAATATTTACATTCTGTGTATGAATGTGCTAAAAGTAGAGTTAGATATGATACTACTTTTGTCTGAAGAATGTGTGTGTTACTAGAATGTTTATTACTGGTTGTGTTTGCTACGTTTATTAAAAATTTAGTAAGAGGAATTTTAGCAAAACGAGGTTGCAGGAATATATTTTGTTACACTGACTTGTTTTTGATTCTTTATGCAGATCATATGGCAATTTCTCAGAAACAAAAGAATTTAGACTAAGATTTGGATACTCTTGGCATCTATTGTGATAGGTGACACATACACGTAAATCCAAATAATACAAAAGTTATATTTAGAAGAGGTGAAAGAAGTCCAGATAGTGATAGATTCGTTATAAGGGTCTGGATGTAGAAATGGTCAATATAGTGGTTTTTCTTGGCAATGTGTTTACTTAGACTGATGCATTTAATGATGCACAGCAAACTCACTGAACTTATGTTTAAAGAAATGTTGATTTGTGCACAAATTCTTGTAAAATTTGGTCACAAATCTCCTAATAAAGTATACAAAATATTTAATATTCTTGTTGTCCCGAACTTGTGTGAGGTTGTATCTCAACAAATGCTGTAAAACAAACTGAGCTTTAAAGTATGTAAAAAAGATGCTCGAAGTTAGGAAATGATTTTATTTATGTTGAATTGGGGATAATGTCTCTATGTTCTACCATATGTTGCAGTAATAGACTAATGTTGTTTGTGTTAATGAAAGTAAATACAGTTCTTGTGTTTATCGATATGGGAATTTATCCTGTGAAGGAACATTGGTATGACAATTATCACATGATCTAGGACTGGGAGAGGCTTGGGTAAACATGTATGTTGGAAATATAATATATTACTGTATTACCTCTTGTCAAATAATGTTTAGCTGGCTTGCTTGTTCGAAACTGGTGTACAGGAATAGAGAAATTTATGTAAATGTGCATGTGAAGTTCCGATATGAAGAATATTTAAATTTAATTACAAAACAAAGATGTTATGCCATTTATAATTTCGAACATCATCACATATGTTTCATATATAAACTCGGAGATGAAATAGACTATATGCTGCTCGTATGGAAAACATCTTGTGGGGTTTTTTTGTAATATACTCGAAGACGAATATTACTTTGTCATCGATTATGAATGGTGTTGTCTGCTTTGAATTAACTCATATTTTAAATTCGTCTATTCTGAGTTAGACCATGTATGTAAAAATTCATTGAATTATTATGTTTAGAACTATCTAAAAATGAATTCAAACTGTATCGAAAATATTATCAAAAACATCATTAGTCTGCCCAAGAGATTATTTTTATGACAAGTTGTGCCTTTGTTTATGCACATTCCGTCCAAATAGTGGATTAATCCGGAGTGTGACCTATGTTTATCGTTATTCCATCAAAATAACGGAATACTCCTGCGGCAGTTTTCTACTACTGGTATAACTTTTTAGGATGATTCTATGATTGTCTTCTATATCTTCAAGTAGAAATTATCTTGTATTAAAACAAGGGTTTTACTGCATTGAAAACAACTCTATAATTAAGGAAGATTTAGCAAATATAGTTTTGGCATCTCAAACGCACTTGATCCAGAACTTGTTTACTATGAAACACGAACACTACACAGTTTCTGACAGTTGTCACACCCCTTGTTTGCTATGAAATTTGAAAAGACTTCCAAAGTAAAATTAAAATAGGTGTTGTATGTAAATGTAAAGACTGACTAAAATTCTTCATAAATAAGTTGGCATGATAGGACTCGTGTCACAACAATTACTTCCTTTTCAGTTTGCCATCCCTGTCTATTTGCAGAGCATTTTTCCTTTCTCATTTTGTTGGTGATGCTGGCGTTAGATTTATGCCTTATTATTATTGATGTACGGAAAATTGCTTATTCTTAAGAATATGAGCTTAATGGCGTGGTTGAATTGGTGTAATCTGGTGATGGTGTACAGGGAGTAATGATGCATTGTTGCTGGCCCAGAAGTGAAATACGTGACCCATATCACGTTGTTTTGTCTACAGCCCAGCCTATCTAAAAATTCAACCTACGGCAACAACGTCACAATGAGTTTATCTTTGAAGGGACGTTAGATTAGGATATGATTTATTAGTATTTGGACATACCAGAAATTGCACTATTCACAAAAAATATAGGGACTATATAGAAAAATTAATTATGATCTGAAGCCAGAAGCAGATAGGCCACAAATGTCCCAAGGGCACACAAGATAAAACAAATACTTAAAATCCGCGCACACATATATTAGGGCCTACAACAGGTTAAACTTAAAGAAAGGGTAGCTTTGAAGGTAAGTGGTTAATAACTAACGCTTGTGGTTAAGCCAATTAAGAAAGAATTTTTTTTTTAATCTACTTACTATTTTTCCGATAGATTCTTTCTGTTTGTATATATGATCAATATAACCTTTCTTGTCTGCTTAATTTAGTGCCCAGGATTTAAAATCCCAACTGCAGCGTCTCTTCTGACACTTTGCCGACAGAAGCAGACAAAACAGTATTCTGAAACTTGTAATCACGAAATATATTTTCAAAGAAGAAAAACCACTGAGAGTTTAAGCAACTATGGCTGTCATTTTCTTGACACACATGTTAATATGTCAAAACAACCATATAAGCATGACACGAGTTAAAGGCATAAAACTCTAAGGAACGGTATTTTCCCGCTAATCCCTAAAGAAAACAAAGAAATGATCCAACTGGGTTCAATGGTAATGAAGATAGATGTAATTCAGAAGGTAACACCCAGAAAACAGCAATATCTAATAAATAAGATTGGGAAATACAAGTTTTATTGATTGGAAAATCTGCGTAATTAAAAAGCAACAGCAACAAGAAGAAGAAATAAATAAAAAAAAAAAAAAAAAAAAAAAAAAAAAAAAAAAAAAACCTCGCTAATACAAAAAACTATTAAATGGCTTTCGAATATAAGATTCTTATTATATACTTGGAAAAACTATTGAAATAAAAGAACTAATCAAGATGTTAAAATATATTCCTACAAGAAATTAGGGGAAGAGGAAATTAATATTTTAGAACATAAATTAAATGCGATATTTATAGATATTTTACGAAATGATAACAGATGGGAATAAATGACAATCTCACCTAAAATATTACTAAGCGAAACATGATCAAATATAGATATTGACCCCCTATTTAAGTGTAGAAAGAATTTTCAGTCATAGCATTTTATAAAAATTGTTGATTATACCGAAATTTGAAACCCTTCAGAAAATAAAGATTTTTATAGAAAAAAGAGAACAAATAAGAACACGGGAATTTGATTGGCTGCGAACTAAACGACTTTATTGACGAGGAATGCCTTATAAGTATTATAGAACAGGGGAAATGCGAAAAGGATAATTTAAAGAAGACATAAATTATATCACTATTAAATACTGACTGTAAAATAAAATATATTAAAATATAATAATATTTTTATGCATCACTCCTGGGAGAGCTCATGCGGGTATACAAACAAAAACTAAAATAAATTGATATTCCCCTAATGTTTTGGACTCGTTTATCAGTCAAGCGGACAATGACTTTTGTCGTCCTAATGTTTCGAGGACACTCGCGCCAATATTTTATTAGAGACCGCCTAGTGCAGACATACTAATATTCAAAATCGAAAGAGTTATAGCAGTTAATGGATCATAAGCCTTAAGCTATGTCGACTAACACTCGCTTGAACGAGATGCTCCGGAAAGGACTGATAAACCTGGGTGAAAATGATATCGCGCTGGCATAGAGATAAGTGATCAAAGACAAAAGTTGTATGCATTCTTCTTTGGTTTACTTTACAGGATTCTGAGTTCCAGTAATGATGTTTGATGTGGGATATGGCGTGCTAGCAAACATACTTGTCATAGTCTGCTTCTGTTGCTGTGGTTGCTGTTGCTGTTGTTGTTCAAGAAAACGAACCAAAAGGTACTGTTGCATAATCACTTTGAGCGCAATATGATCTATTTTCATAGTTTATAATAAAGTATTATTGGAAATGACATTATATACATATGTGTTCTTCCCCAGCGCCATTTTACTCTTCCAATACGGTACCATTTTAGTTCACGAAGCGTTTGAACACTCCCATATCCTATGCACCAGTGCTTGTATGACAACATTTTGCGACTGATTTTAAACATTATTATGTTAAACATTATGTCTACCATTTTAAAACTACATGATTCAAATGTCGCAGTTTCTTACCGCTTCGTGGGTATGCAACTAAGATCATGTTGGATAATTACCGACTCATTTATCCCTTATATCTGGTATCTGGCTTGGCCCGACTGCTGTTGGGCGACCTTAGATCTGGTTCAGTCTTCGCACTACACAGTCACCCCTTTGGCCCGTTATGATGGAATCTACTGATAGTGTTAATTTTATTTTAGTTGTTTCCACTTTCATCTCAATAGGTGTGGGACATATAGTCAATAAAATCCTTAGTGCTTATTCAGCAAAACTGACACAAAACTTTCCGAAGTAAAACTTAAAAAATATTAAAAAAACTAAACCTAAAATGCCCAGTTATCCCATTGTTGACTGAGCAAAGAATGTCAGCTGGAGGGTTACAAATTCATATTAAGATAGCGGTTGTCTCCCATGAAGGAAGAAATGATGAAATGATCCATCACTGTATATATGATTTCTTATCCCCAGATGGAAATCGTTGTTTCGGATGGTAAATCTTAAATGAAACTAGCTTTTGATGCCTTGCTGTGTCATTTGAAAAGGCTCGTAGGTCCCGTTTCCCCGGCATTATACAGTAAATGATGTGCTTAATGCGCAGTGAAAATCAAACCTAACAAGAACATGAGACCTACTTACTCAAGAATGACGTGGGGTAGGAGTGGTATCGTGTAAAATTCATAGGAAACTATTAAAATCTGTTTTGTTATAGTTGTATTATTAGCAGTGATTCTTGTTGTTGTGATTGCTGTTGTTGTTGGTTTTTCAGATTTTTCCCGATCATGAATTTGTCGAGTCATATTGCATGAATGAAACTTGCAACCTCTGCCATTACATGAGTTACTCTTGTATTTGCATAATACACCATGAGCAACGAGAAAACATTTCAGTGAATATGAACAATAAAACTTAAAATTTTAACTTAAATGGGCGTGACGCTGTGAATTTCTCTGTATGTCCAATAAAACAATTGAGCACTTATTATCATCAGAGATTTTCATTTTTAAAATCATGCAGACTACACGTTTTGGGCTGTTACTTCATTTATATGTGCTATGTTTATCGAACTGTTATGTGCATCTTCACCAAGTGCGTAATTTGTGTCCATGATTGTAGTGTAGATTGTCCTGTAAGCTAATTTCCATTTATAAATAACGTGTTTACATAGCTAAATTTTGTACATGATGGAAGTTGTAAATAAGATGAGATCAGAATATTCTAGAATCAGTTTAATGGAATTTTGCAATTATAAAT
Source organism: Megalonaias nervosa (assembly GCA_016617855.1). Taxonomy (NCBI): domain Eukaryota; kingdom Metazoa; phylum Mollusca; class Bivalvia; order Unionida; family Unionidae; genus Megalonaias; species Megalonaias nervosa. The sequence goes on along the minus strand of JAECUM010013363.1, from coordinate 85,847 downwards.
GACTCGCAGTTAGTGAATTCCGGGATATTTCGTTGTGTCTTAGGTCAAGTGAAGCATGTATAAATAGAAGCTTTCTTAACAAGTACTAATTCCAGATTCATTTTTATTTCATATCAGTCTTTGTGAATCTATTAAAGAGTTTGCAGTTGTTTCATATATAATTTCAGACGAATCACTCATTTATTTAACTTATTCATTGCAATTTTAAAGTAGGACATGTAGGATTATTTGGGATTTAATTCACAATACCGTGTTTCTTAAAATTGCAGTTTGTAACATAGGAAAATAAATAACACCTTGATTTTACTGACGCTGTTCATTTCACGTTCTTTTGGTTGCTTATTTTACGATCTAGAATCGTAACAAAATAATAAGCAACTGAGTTAAAACCAAGCAAATAAAACACTTTGAACTTTTAAACAATACTTTAGCTCTCTGATATTGAAGGAAGTGAGCTGTAACATATATATTGAATTAGTGTTGCTAATGAAGAGAATATGTTTTATATCGTTTTATATTAGTTATTCTGTCATTATTAGAAACAAACAGTCCTTTCAATTAAAAAAAAAAAAACAGGATCAGGAGTGTTTTGAAGAACAGTCTGTCGCATTTCTCTCGAAACTATCAACAGGGCAGTACTTTAACATAAAGACTTTGAATTTAATGAGGCAGAAAAGACAGCTGAAGACGTGTAGAAAAGATATACACACATACGTATATATGTAAATTCAAAGACTGTAGTATACTTTGGCACGAAAATATTATATAGCCGTAATAAATAAGAAATACTAAGTAAACATATGCATTTGATTTCATATTTCATTGATTTTGCTTTGTTTCACTTATGTGATCATAAAGCGCGTTTGTGAAAACAATTTCTGACGTTTTGGAACGGGCGTTTAATTATCATGAGTTAAATGGGCATTTATACTAACAGTAGTTTAGAATTAAAATTACCAACACCTCAGCAGTATATTTCATTGCCAATACAGCTCAACATCTCAATCATATTCATTTCTAATATATCAACCCCATTAGAGGAACTAACCTCATATACAGGTGAATGTGGCGGGGGTATATAATATAACCTAGTACGACATCACGATGAGCCTCAAATAATTGATTGCTTAGTTGGATAAAAATACAATCCTTGTACAATGAGCAAGAATGCTTAACCTGACTGACACGTGCATTAAGCTCATTTTGCACTGTTACTGCAACCTTTGATATCTCTCTCGTTGACTACACATGTATGAGCTGGAAAAAAAAGTAGTGGTCATAGTTGAATCACATCTCCATACTTCAGTAAAGCAAATTATGTCATAGGATTTTACACAAGATGTGAAGTTAAAGTGATAAAACGTTTTTTGTATGCGCTATGTATTCCAAGATATCAAGTTAATGGCGTGATTGTACATTACTACGAAACATATAAGTATTTATGAAATCATGCTGCTTTTTATTATTGTCTGAGCACAATTAAGTGTTTACTTGTATCTACTAAATTACACAAATTTCTTTAGTCAAAATTTAATTGTATTGTTTTCCACATTTCTCCCTTTGACCTAACGGAGTTGTAGAGAAGGATTTAGTCACTGAACATAAGTGTCTACATTCAGCAAAGGAAACAATGATTTGATCAGTTACTATACCATATCTTAAGAAAAGGTCCTAACCTTGTTAACAACTTGGGTGAAAATCATGATTGCTATTATCATATTCGGGGGAAGTTATTGTGGAAAGATTAACAAATTCGGTACTCTGATTATATATACCGTAACAGACATCAAGTACAATAGTATTCCCAGAATTGAGTCTCTCATTTCCAAATTGGTTGATTGTCTGAGGACCTTCTTTAACAACTCCTTCAAATAAGAACGTTTAAAAAGAGTGTCTATAAACCACAAATTGATTAGAGTCGCATTACGCAGCTGTTAAAATGAAACAAAATTAGTACTGTGGATTCAAAACATGAGACTTTACCCTAACCATTTACCCAATTATGAGTCACTAGGGAGCAAAATACATAATGAAACAGCATGTGATTAATACGTTATGGAGGTGAAATATTTGTTGTTGATATGACCTAGTTTCATATAATATTAAATTCACGTAAAAGAAAGATTATTTACATCTTACTACAAAACTAGGCTGAGTGAAATTACAGGCATATTCAACATGTTGAATAAAACAATACATGCCTTAATACTTTAGTCACTTGTTTTATTTGAACAATTTAAAGTATTTGTATGATCTTTTGCTTTATATATATATATATATATATATATATATATATATATATATATATATATATATATATATATATATATATATATATATATATCATCATCATCATCATCATCATCAAACACCTAAGCATATGTGGACACAATGGACGATCTGAAATTACATTACTGAGTATGTTGCAAACGAAGTCAATTTTCAATTTTTGACAAATGTTTTTATCTGTGCTAGAAAGAGTTGTTAAAAATTTGAATATTTTAGCAAGACCAATGTTTATTTCATTATATACCCATTTAAATGACACTTTTCGATCTATCAGAACACGCATTATATTTTTATTTCTGAGGAATGCTGGAATGTTGATAAAAATGTTCATTGGTGCAAATAAATCTTGAACATTACATCCCTGTCTGTCATAATGGAATCTCCGGCATTACAGCAACATATAGTTTTACTGCACTACATTATCTGTATATCATGTGTTGATCCAGCATAAGCAGAGAAAATAAAAGAAACAAGCCGACCTGGTTTGGATTCGACCAACAACTTCACTGTATTATGATTCTAATATGTTGAAAATGTAGCTTGTTACGCTCTATGTGCTCTTTTGTTTGATATTTGACGTTTTTATAGAATCCACAATAACTTTTGTTGCTGGAACGTATGATGTAATATCAAATGGGGTAAATTAACAAATAGGTTTCTGCGACGGCCGTTGTTTGGTTAAAAATAAAATCCATACGTAAACAACATTTTTCACAGATGACTGAGACACTAAAAACATTTTTGAATGTTTGAAATTTTGTTGTATATCTTCCTAGCTTCATCCCAAGCACATAATGGTACAGGTAATTTTGGCAGTATGTGGAAGGAACAAATATATTCAACAGAAACTGGAACTTTATGTAGGTCTCACAACCAGTATAGAAATGTAAAGCTAGATTGCCTTGTACAAAGTTCTAAATACTGAACAATCGTGTTTTACTGTTTTGTTATAACGTCTTTACCTGACCGCTCCGGTGGCCTAGTGGTTACAGCGTCCGCCTCGGATGCGGGAGGTCGTGGGTTCGATCCCAGGCCGAGTCATACCAAAGACTTCTAAAAATGGTACTAACAGCTGCCTCGCTTGGCGCTCAGCATTAAGAGGTTAGTGTTAGGACTGGTCGGCCTGGTGTCAGGATAATGTGACTGGGTGGGATATCATACTACATGTCTGCGGCATGATGCCCCATTTCTAGACATCACTATAAACTGCCACACTGCAGACATCGTAGCAATATGACTGAAAAATTGTTAAAGCTACGTTAAAAATCCAAATCACACACACACACACACACACACACACACACACAGACACGCGCGCGCGCGCGCGTCTTTACCATCCTGCAAATCATCAGTTAATATCAAGTGATGAGTAGCTACATTCCTCTTTGTCATTTCTCACTGTCTGGCAATCTAATTTCTGCACGAATTCTGTCTCAAGCTCTTAACTGCAAATTTCATCAAATTTTAGTTTCCTAATATCCCTTACTCTACATCTGCCTTGCATCCTAGCTCAGATATTGACTTGGGGTTTTGTCCAGGGATACGAACATTTGGATCTGCAGAGGAAAGTAATCTTTGTGGAATGTCTTTTGCACCTGAGAGCAGAGAAAATAAAGATTCATGTTAGAAATCCAAGCACATTTTGATCAAGAGTTGGTAACGAGACTTTTAATAAAATGATTTCATTAACGAAGATGTCCTTAGAACCTAGCATGATTACAATTCATGTTTTAATAACTAGAACAAGCATGATTGCTATTCATTTTAGTGATCAGAACCTAGCATGATTTCTGTTCAGGTTTAAGTAATTAGAACATAGCATGATTACTATTCATGTTATAGTAATTAGAACCTAGCATGATTACCATTCATGCTTTAGTCATTAGAACATAGCATGATTACTATTCATGTTATAGTAATTAGAACCTTGCATGATTTACTATTTATGTTTTAGTAATTAGAACGTTGCATGATTACTATTAATATTTTAGTAATAACAGCTTTAACACATATACACATCATCACATAAATATTTCACATAGTATGTTTATTTAATGCATTGGTTAGAATGTATAATGAAAATTTCTTTCAAATTGTTAAGATGGTGTATTGATTATCACCAGTATGTACTGTATAATTTGGTAAATCACTAGTATATACTACATAATTAGGTCCACTTTCTCATGCTGAGACACATACATATTAAAACAGAATTTCACACTGTCATTCATGCATTGTTAAACCATTTTCCCAACAGATTTTATGCTATCCTGAAATTAACTACAGAAAATGTATCTTTGACATACCGTAATCCTATCGTGTGACGTGAGTATGACATACAACAGCCGACTTGGAAATCAACTCTTCATTGTCGTATTGCATTTATCTCCCTTCGTTCAGGTTCGGTAGGAAATTCGCGGCCCCCTCGTACATTACAGTTTGGAGCAGAATAGTAAGTACTAGCCATAACCTGATCAGGACGTGTCAGATTTTGTCGTGAATTCATTATGGAAAAGGAGTTAGGATAAAAACAATTCTATTTTGGAATGCTGAACCTGGCACACGATGAACCACCTGTGTAAGAACAATAACCCACAACTATAAGCCTTTTGTGTGACCCTCAGTTAACATACTCTGCATATAAATATATTTCAGTCCTTCTGCTGTACAGATGTTACTACAATGCCGTCTCTTGTAACCTTATGTGCGCATTTTATCTCAATGTCCATTTCAGTTATGAGATTGTCTTTAATCACATCACTAACTCTCTGTTCACAATAATTCAAGTTCTACTTTCCCTTTTCTCTCTTGATTCCAAGGAACACTATGATGTGTATTCAAGACGGGTTCACCTTGTCTTCCATAATGCTCTTTTTGGCCTTGAGGGTCGCATTTCCTCCTTAAAATTCATTATTTTTGATAACAGATCAACACATTGATTGACCGTGCCCTGTACTTCATTGATTTGCTGCTAGACAACACAGAATCTTTCAAAACATTTTGCCACGTTCTACACCTCCAATATAATGGTCGTTATTATAAGATCAACAAGGACCTTGTCAACTCAAGAAATGTTAGAGTGAATGCACCAACTGACACTCTGTAATGATTTGCATTCTTACCCTTAATCACTAGATGAATATTAACTGCAAAACAGCAGAACTTATTGTGCAGCAGAATACTCTTAAGTGCATGGACTTGCACTGTGCTGATGTGTCAAATGTTCTGAATACACAATCTAACTGTCATGTCATAAAGAACACTTTATGATTTGCTAGGCACATTTAAATTAAGCACATTTTACATTTGTGCTCCAAATTTATGATCCAGATTTGTGTTCTGCATTACACTAGTGATCCACATTTCACATTTGTTCCGCAAATTTGTGTTCCACATTTCACATTTGTGTTCCTCATTTCACATTTGTGCTCGAGAGAATTATCATAAAATTCTTTGAAATTTGTTCACGTGAGAAAACTTCTCTTCATATCCTTCGTGCATGCGCCGTTTCTCCGAACCCAGTACAATTATCTCATAGCTTGTAGTCTCAAGACGTCAATAAGGTCATGTAAACACATGCATGGATAGTATTACATACTTGCTATTCTCTACGTGATTTGATTGTATATCGTACCGCCATTTACAACTTACCAGTACGAAGAGGCTTATAATGGCATGCAACAACATAACATGTCCTAAACATTCGATATTATATTTTCGAATTGTGTTATGAATGGACTGAAATGGTCACAGATTATGTTTGTGAAAGAAGAAAAGTATGTATTCTTTCTTTTATATTGAAAACTGATGTAATTCATCAATGCTCGCGAATTTTACATAAGATAAAAACACATTTAGTAATTCATTAAAGCTGTGGCAGTCAGAAATATGCTTAAATTGAAGCTTACCTGAAATGCAATATGTTCATTCAAGTTTTGTATTACAAGTGAAATTAAGCGCAATGCACCAAATGTAATGCATGTATCTATATCAAAGTCCCCATTCTCTCCATCGATGTTTGCTAATACATTAAAATCATAAAAAATTAAATACAATAAGGCAAAATAAAAAAGCGCAGTGAATATAATTTGCAACTGAATGCCAATTACATAAGCAGCAGCAGGCAGGGTGAACCCTACAACTTTGTACAGACCTTATTTTACAAAAATAAAGGTTCCTACAGGGGCTGAAAAATAAGGTCAATAACGCTAAACCGAACCTCCTAACTTTTATTATTACCGTATAGTTTGAAAAACGAATAATAAATCGTTTGGGTTAGCTCATTTTTGTTATTTTATTTTTGACTTTTTTGTTAATGCGTTTAGTTTACTCAGCGGGTCACTTAATTTTTGTCATTCACCCTGCCTGCTGCTGTAATTTAACCAAAGATTTTATCTAGACCTATACGATATCTGGATCTTGGATCATGTAAATTTATTGTAATAAATCCAAACGGAACAGCTTGTGCTTGAGCAAAAAAGTTTTTGAACTTCATCATATCCATATCCCCAGAACACCAAATATAATAAATATTCTGTAAAGTATAATTATCTACTCCATTAAACATTACTAAAATATTGCAGTTGTCTCTGATCACTTTAGGTATTTGTGTATATCGCTGAGTGACGTATACAACATCTGTATTCTTGTGTCTACCTCGAGAAAATATTCTAGCTGGATTTGTTTGTCTGTCCAACATAACGTCATCGTACACCACTAAATTATTAATAAATCCATCTAGGTCATCTACAGATGGAGCCTCATCAATATCGGTGATAAAGCCAACAACATCATCACCGTCTTCATTCAGCAATTTAGCATTTTCATTAAAATCTTTAAGTACTTCGTAACAGTGTTGATCATCTACGGATGGTGCTACTAAATACAATTTACTCCATTTTAACCATCGCATTATTAAATTTAATAATAGTTGTGTTTTACCTGATCCAGATGGGCCTATTATAATCATCCTTATCGAATTTGGTAATGCTGGATGATGCTTCACTGGTTCCTGTTTTCGTGTCGCCGAAAAGTCAATTATATCCATATAATAAATAATATGAGTCTATATTGTGTTCGGTGTAAAATTCCTACACCCACTGCTGAACTAACTACAATAACAACAAAAAATAAACGACGTGCTCTGACAGGCAAATGTGTAAAATGTGACACGAAGAAATACAAATTTGTTAAAACAAAGACAGGTGGAGATATAGCCGCTTTATTAGGAAAATTACCAGGAACTCCGTGGGCTAAATACCCCGGTGAGAAACATATTCCAGGATATAATTATTGCGGTCCTGGAACTCGACTTGATATCCGACTTGATAATCAAGATCAACCAAGACCAGGAGAGCATCCAGTAAATAAGATTGATAAAGCATGTCATGTTCATGATGTTGCGTATAAAAGTAAAGATTTACAACAAAGGCATCTCGCAGATGTAAAATTGATTCATGCATTAAATTCTATACCTAATAAATCTGTCAGAGATAAATTAGCTAGTTTTCTAGTAAAATCTGCCATGAAAAGTAAAATAATGTTAGGGGCTGGTAATTAATTATATAAATATTATAATGGAATCCATTTATTATAGCCCAAGAGGATATTGGAGAGGCAGATCAGCTATTACTAAATTATCTGAAGCAGCAAAAGTCTCACGTTCTGTTGCTGCAGCGTGGTTAGCACGACAGGCAATATGGCAAATTTATCTACCACCACCTAAAAATATTCAATATGCACATTTTGATGTCAGCGTCCCTAATGAGGTTCATCAAGCAGATATTTTTTTTTTACCACACGATACCATTAAAATTGGTAAACGTCAATCACGCACATACAAATACGCATTAACTGTCGTTGACGTTGCCAGTAGATATAAAGAAGCTGAACCATTATCAACAAAGACAGCGTTTGAAGTTGCATCTGCGTTTGAATGAATTTATCAGCGAGGACCTTTGCGATGGCCACATTTATTACAGGTTGATCCTGGCAAAGAATTTCTTGGAGTAGTATCATCGTTGATGAAAAAATATAACGTTAAAATCAGACGAGGACATACTGAAATTCATCGTGATCAGGCACTTGTTGAACGATTTAATCGAACACTTGCCGAGCGGTTATTTGGATACCAATACGCAAAAGAAATATCTACTGACTTTAAATCCGGTGAGAGATCTCGTGAATGGGTTGCAAGGTTACCAAATGTGATAGCTGCATTAAATAACGAAATTACTCGTTCAACTTCCATTAAACCTTCTAATGCGATCACAAAAAAATATATACCCCGTAGCGATGACAGACATCAACCTCAACCGGTATTAGGTAATGTAACTGTAAGATATTTATATGAACCTGGCGAACTTGAAGGTGGTAAAAAAAGAGCAACCGATCCTATATGGTGTGTGACTACACATACAATTTCTAGTGTAGTTAGATCCACTGGTAGACCTCCAATCTACAGATTAGATTCGAGAGCCCCTCAACGTGGATTTGTACGTGAACAATTACAGGTAATTCCTAAAGACACACAATTACCACCACATACAATTACATAACCAGAACCTCTACGTCGACTGCATTCAAGACAGGTCAGCATCACATTATCACGTGTATGACCAAGATCACTATTAATTCTGTCTACGGTAAGTTGTCTTGGATTATTATTCGAATATTGCCATAACATATTACAGTTACAACTTGCACAATTATTATTCTGTTGTGCTTTTAGTTTTATAATAAATTCAACATCAATATCAAAGTCACGCTTATTTTTTTTATCACACTGCTTATAACCATATAGTTTTTTTCTTATTACGTCATTATTAACAGTTTGATCATTATTTTCTGTAAAATTCATAATAACCCTATGTAGTTGAGATATTCTTCTGACTCTAGAAACTGCGAGATAGACTAAATTCGACCATTCAATCCGATCATCTATAATCCAGATATTTGTATCAGAAATAGTTAACCCCTGTGATGAGTGAATAGTTATAGCGTATCCTAACGTCCACGGTGATTTATTCATATTCAGCGCATTCTCAACATTATTAATATCGACTAAAATAATATCATTCACGACAAGATTCTGTATTCCACCACCAGGAATTTCAACATCAATATTCTGTCGTCGAGTATCTGCTGGGCGATAACACAAAGGTACAGGTAGATCTGAAAACTTTTCTTTATGTAACATAAATAATTTATTCTGTAGTTCATCACGAACTATCTTTCTACTTGCAACTATTAAATCAGCGGGATTCCATAAATTTAGAAAATCATTCATAGAAGTCTCTGGAATTACTCCTCGCATTATTTCACATTGTACTCTGTCTGGTTGTAGTCTGATTAATCTTTTAAACTCCTTCAGCGGTTCATCAATAGCTCTATGGTCGTCATTTATTTCCTCGTAATAATCTACGTTATTCTTCAGCCTTTCATGTGGAGACTGTCCAATAAAAGGTGGTGGTTGACCATGATCACCGCACATTATTATAGCAGTATTCTTCGTCAATAACCATTCAAGAAATGTTTTTAATATTTCTAACGACACCGTGCATACCTCGTCCCATATAATATATTTAGGTATATATTTTGCACCCATTCGCTCAGGAGTCCATGTGTCTCCACACCATCTAAAGAAACTATGATATGTACACGATTTTACTCCTCGCTCTTTTATTTCTCTGGCTAATTTATGTGTCGGTGTCAAAACAATTATATCCGAATTATTATTCATGAATAATTTAATCACACGCGTTGTTTTACCTGAACCACCGCATCCATTAAGATAAACAGTCTTATGTCTAGCCACAGGATCATATACAGATGGTGCTGATGATTTTGATAATTGAGTATTATTTTTGTAATATATTTCCCTAATTTCAACGTCGGCAGATTCAGAATAGCTAAGTATATTTTCTTGTTTTATTCTCCATGATCCCCATTCACCATTACCAAGTAGCGGTTTTAATAAATCTGTATATTTTTTATTTATATAAAACGAATCCGTTGCGACTCTGACAGCATCACGAGGAAATCTATTTATCATAGACAGTAGATTTATAGAAACATATGCCAACATAGATGATCTTAAATGAGTAAACTGCGGTGAGTCACCATCAAGATAACTCACAATTGTACCTAGTTTGGTTCCGTCTGACAAATAAGCATTACTCCGATTTATAAATGTATTTTTTTTCGTTGTATCAGCTATTATAAAATCGAGTTCAGCATCGTCCATAATCAATCTTGTACAGTGTCTTTTATGATCATAGGCTCCTCCTTGAGTAAATTTACCAATTATCTTTCTACCAAGATCTTTTGCAAGTTTTTCATCATGCTCGTCTCTGCATTTACGTATATTATTAGTAATTTTAATAATGTCATCTTCATTAAGATTAGGAAATTCTTTCCTGGCATCATCAATATTAAATCTATTTGGTTCTGGTAACCAAACTTGCTTCTGTGGACTATACGATATAATCGCCTCACTCACCTTCAATAATGTTAAAATTCCAACATCAAGCATATATCGCAATAGTACTATTGGAACCCAACATTTTTCTGAAAAATGTCTTCCAAACCAAGCATAAGTAATCAGATGGAGATTTTCTGCAAACTCGAATGATTCTACATGAGCAAATCCGGTTAAATCAAACTCTGGTAAATATCCGTTTATCGCAACCCTGGTCATCTCGTGTGATGGATGTCCGAATCTCTTAAAGTATTCAGAACATTCTCCGTATCCAAGAAAACTTCCAGGATAACACGCTACCATATCAACAGATATAACGTCATTACACTTATATTTAGTATTCCATAATCCTCCATGTCCATATTCTACACAGCTTTTATGAATGTCTTCAAGAAATTCCGATCGTGTTGGTTTCCATAAATTTTTCTCCTGAGCGAAATGAGCCGCTACAGATGGAACTGTAAAACAATTATTTAATAATAGTCTAACTTTGACATCGTCTGAAGTATATTTCAGCGCAAGATGTTCCATTTCTACATTAAGAGATTCTGTACGGTAAATATCACCATTAGGCCGTACAAATTGATCGTAATAATCATATTCTGAACTTTGAAATAACCAAACGGATACAGGGTCACTTTTACTGATATTTTTGATAAAATCAAATATATGTCCATCAAAAAAATTAACCGCTCTATCTCGTGGAAATATTGTTATTGCTGAGGTCCACGCATGCGAATTATGATCAATAATATCTATTGGAGCTCCATTTTTTGTGTATTTTGATTTATATAAAATCTCTCCCGTCAGCGTCTTTACTGTTATTGGAAATCTTAATTTCTTTTCTAGATCAGCGACATCTTTGATAGATGCTCCGGTATCTTTAACTGATTCTGCCCAAGTATTTATTTTTTTACGCCTTAAATCTGTTAAACCATTACCACGTATCGCGTTTGTAAAATGTTCTGTAACTCGTTCAGCTACACAGTTTATTCTTGACTCTGACAGTTTCATAGGCTTTAGATCCCCGACGTCAGGTTTATTATTAAGCGGATATATTGCATATACAACTGCAGTCACAGGGTACCCCCGTTCATAATATGGTTTATCAATACCAGTCAGTATTCCGGACTTAGATTTATTATTTAAGATAACAATATTATTTCCTGACTGTATGCGTACTGGATCGCGCTTATCACGAATAATTCAAATATTTTCTTCTGTATTTACAATAAATTTTATTAAAATAAAATATTTTTGATCATCAAGGTGATTAATAATTACTTTTCCTCGTTTGTCATTCATCATGTTAGTAACATTTCCAACTCTGAATGTTGACCATACATGAGCAGCGCCACTATTACGAAATTCATTTTTTGCTTCACGAATACGTTCGGCTACATCCTCATCCGTTAATGCCAGATCCTGCATCGAAGTACTAAGTTTATATTCTGGTAGTCTGTCAAGATCGAATCTAGCAGGGGAAGGTTCAATAACGGATAATTCCTCCATATAATTAAGACAAATATTTAAACTAAAATTTTAGTATATATATAATGCTTGAAACAAAAAACAAATGTGTTTGGCTCAGAATTGGATATACTTCTCTTTGTAATAAATCGTGCGTGAACAAATACTGCTACTACCATATGCAAAATATCAAAAATGGAAGTACAGGACCAATACCGTGTGTGCAATGTGGTGTTGGAGTCAGAGGAAAAACTCAGTTGTGTCTAAAATGTGGCGGAAAAAAATAGAGAGAACTAAAACGATATTATGACAAAAAAAATAATGCTTTGACATTGTCAGGTAAATCTCCTATAAAAACCGTAGAAGATTATCTGACCAGATTTCAAAACAATGATTTAGACAAATAATATTATATATAAATGGAGCAAAACGAATTTGTGAAACATCCAGTATATACAAATTATGAATCATCCCGAGATGGTGTAATCAGACACTGTAAATCAAAAAACTCAGTCGGTAGTCTTAATAATAAAGGTTATCTTAAATTTAATACCAGTAGAAATAAAAATTATTTATCAAGTAGATTTATCTACGAATGTCATTTTGGATTGATCAAAGATGGATTTGTAGTTGACCACATTGATGGAAATCCCAAAAATAATCGGTTATCTAACCTGCAGGCTATTACACAAAGTCAGAATTCTGCACGTGGAAATACAGGAAGGTGTAAAAAGTTTGCAAGAAGATCTATTAAATCCATAAATACAGAAACAGACCAAGAAATTACTTTTCCATCAATATATGCGGCTGCAAAACATTTTAGCATTCATCCACAATCGGTGAAATGTGTTGCAGATAAAATATACAAATCTGCATATTCAATAAAATACGATCAGAAGATAATATTTGAATATATCTAACTCTGTCTTCCTAATAAATAAATTGTATATAGTTCGACTCTATATTTTGCCATGACCTTCACCGTCGCTGCTCTCAGTGTCACTCTCATTTTTGACAGAATCAAATAACATACTCTTTCTTAATTGCATTACACGATTATCCACAATTTTCGTTTTCTCGTATTCACGAGACAGTTCGGATCTGATATTTTCGATCGAACGTGCAAGAGGCGCAAATAGCTTTACCTGTTTGTCATTTACCATTGCCAATGATTCTAACATAGACTGATAGATTAATTTTACGAATTTATAATTGGATGGTAATGTGTACTTATTGTCAATTTTTCTTTGTTTTAATGTTTCATAATCGCATAATATTTTTTCAGGATCAAGATTATCAGATAGATTTATTCCGTGATGTTTTAATTTTTTAATAGCAGAAATAATATCATTAATGTTTTCTTGGTTCATTATATAATAATTATTTCTTTAAAATAAAAAATAATATCAGTCTCTGAATAATTATTTAAAAAAATGTAGTCCCCATAACCCCATGTGAACCCCTAGGTTGTCATATGACATCCTAGCAGGATCAGAAGGTCAGGGGACTGTTTTGAGGATGATTATGATTATATACAGATGCTTATGATTATATACAGATGCTTATGATTATATACAAATGATTATGATTGTATGATTATATACAGATGCTTATGATTATATACAGATGCTTATGATTATATTTTTTGCAGACGGCACAAACATAAACTTATCCTAATGACATATGATTGTATGAACATGAATATATACAAATGGTGATGATTTTGATTTTTGCAGACGGCACAAACATAAACTTAACTATGGACGGAATACAAAGGGGGGGGTGATTTATTTACGTCCAACAGATTTTATACAACTCCCCCCATATAAACCCCGGGGAATGCAAAATTGCACCCACCACGTGGTTACATGGTGGGAAAGTTGTATTATTTTTCTGTTGGGTTTCGTACCCCCAATTAAATAGCATCAGTCGCCAAATGTAAGATAAAATACCTTTAGCATTTTTGGAGACTCGAACACACGAGAGTCTGCACAACTTCGATCTACGTCCAACCGTCTTACCACTTCGGCTATCGCTCTCTTATCAATAATACAGTTAAATTTAAGTATATATAATATATTTGCGCTATCTCACAGAACTTGTATTACTAATAGAATGTAGAACTGTACTTCAGTTTTTCAAAATTCATAAAATAATTACACGTATGAGTTATAGTTCGTTAAGGTAACAGACAGACGGACTAATACGCTATACACGTATATACAACTGGGTTTGTACAGGTAACGACGTAGTGGTAAGGGAAATAATCGTTTAATTTACTCCGCAGAGAGAGATAGCCGAGTTATCTCGCTTTATTATATATACAATTGCTTTAATCATAGAAATTGATTATTATTCATGTATTTACTAATCAGATTATTTTTTTGCTCCTGATTATTTACTCAGACGTTCTACGAGCGTATATACAAATTAATATTAAGAGACTCTTGTCTTAGATCCAAAATGTTTCCTGCCTGGTCAGTAAGTTTGAAATTTATTCTTGACAATAATGGATTATGTACACGTAGATAAACTGGATTAATTGGCTCAGATACAATTAACCACCCGGGCGGATCTTTAGGACTGAATGTATATAGTATATACCTCTGTTGGGCCTGGTTAGACTTTGAAAGATCTACTTGAAAACTGTCATCAATTACGTCAAATACTAGATTGACCGCGATCGTAGATGTTATATTAATTATACCAGGTGAGATATGGCGACCTCCACCATGTGGATCATTATTATATTTAAGAATAGTTGGTGGAGGTATTAATTTTTTCCATGAATCACATATTCTTTTAAAGTGTTCATCAATAAGATCATTAACCGACTTCTTTAGCTCCTCAGAGTTAAATCCAGGAATTATAAATGTTGATAATTGTTCTCGCGTAATTCCGAAATGTTTTAGAAATACTGTTGTGAACAGACTCTTTACTCTAACACTCTGAAGTGGACCGTCTTCATTAACTATATATGACATTCTATAGCGTTTATCTGCTGCTGATATGTTCACTAATCTTGTTTCTCTGTTAACAATAACATCGTTCATGATCTCTAGGTCTGAAGCAACTTGATTCAAATGTTGTATTGTTTCAATTATTTGATTTTTTAAGTCATCGTTGTAGAAAGTGCTAATGCTGGAAAATAACTTTCTTAGATAATTAAGTACACGTCCGTGTTCAGATTTAATTGTATTAGCGTATGAATTTATTTCATCAACATCAAGTACTATTATTTTACCTTTTTTACCATCAACTATTTTTGTAAAATGGGTTTCTGTTTTATCTATATAATGTATAGCTCCATCACCAAAATATCGTCGCCATGGGTAAGCATTTTTTCTGTTCGATATTCTGGGGGTTTTATAAATTTTTCAACATCTACGACGAAATCAGATCGTTGTGGTTCTGGTGGTCCTTGATAAACCGGTGGATCTTCAGGCCAACCTAATACGGATCTAATCGAACTCTGATAAATGTCCACGGCATAATCATGGGTATTTATTTCAATAACCGCTGATAATGTCGGTTCGTAGACAGTAATTGCTATTTTTGATTCTTTTCCTGTAATAGATTTAATTCTGCGTTGGAACTCATCATTAATCTGTTCTATTTGATAACTGCCCGTTGGAATAGCAACTACTTGCCAATCAGGAGTTCCATCAGGTTTATTCTTATTAGCGAATACTAATGAATTATTTGGTTGTAGTCCACCAAATGGTTTTGATCTAATATTGGGCCAGCTATAATAAACTCGCAATTGCGCTAATGCTATTTCTTTTGCAGGAATTGATGTTGGAAAATTGACACTAAACTCAGGATTGGTCGAACTTAACGATATCATAGTAGTTTTTGACGGAGTTGTATTAGTGACGATCTGCTGAAGTTACTCCCTGTCTGTCATTATTATTATCATTATTATTTAATTCATTAAAATCATTAGCGATCACCTTAAAAGTGTCATCATAGGTTTTCATCATCATAGCAAATTCAGTATCGGATATTTCACCATCACTAACACACGAAGTAAAGTACAAAGATAGTTTAGAACATACATCTACCACTGTATGTAATTTAATCATATAATCGTGCAATTTAGCATTTGTACAGGTATCTATCTTTTTGGCTATAATACCGAGAACTCCAGCAATAGTCGTTGATGCTGAAACAATAATGGTTATAACAGTAGGTGCTGTCATCGTCAATGTTGATAATAATAATCCTATTCTAGCAATAACAGCAGAAACCGAGTAAACAACTACATCAATAACAACTATACGTCTTTTGTATTTTTTTATTTTCGTGTTATAATAGTCGATAAAATTATTTAGTTTAGTGAGACGCTCACATACCTGATTGCATCTGTAACGTTGAACGTCGATGCGAGACTGAGTTTGATCCATTATACTAACAACGTCATTTAATTAAGTTTCAGTTACGAATTCTAGGCACCACCAGTAACGTCTCGGAGGCATTTCCGTTGATATCAGCGTAAAGATTTCTTTCATATTCTTGGTTAGCATCACCAATAGAGGATTATGATATACATTTGGTGATAATGAAGTTGCCGCAGTAATTTCCGAACCGTACATAGATAACCTGTATAACCCAGTTACTTCTACGGTATGTTCGAGTGTGTTATTTTGTGGTGTCCATGTTGATGATCCTGATGATACTGTATATACGATATTTTTAATTTGTCCATGTGGAATTTTAATCAGATTAGTTTTTTGAACAATATTAGGTATTCCACTGACAATATCATTGAGTTTCATGTTAACGTCGGAGAGTTTTATGTCAACAGTTGGTGGATCACCAAAAAAATCTTTAATGGGTTTGTTTACATTTCTACGAAAATTTAAGAACGTTTCTACATGTTTGGAAAAAGTAGCACTAAGTGTAGTAATTTCGTCACCGATTGTTTTTAACGAAGTTGAAATAGGAATTTCCTTATCATCAACATACTTTTTCATTGCAGCATCAAAATCATATTCTGGTGTTCTAAGATTATTAATACCATTATTATTCATATTAAGAAATGCACGCATTATACCGCCATTGGCCAATACGTACTTAGATTCTTGATCGTCGACATATTTCCTTGTTGCGGCGTCTTCATCTGCGGTTGGGTTTCCAAGACCTGTAATTTTATTTTGATTCATGATAATTGAACCTGTAAATGAATCACCAGCTTTCTTAATATAATCGCTGACTGACGTACCGGAATCTTGTATTTTACCCTGATCAGTAAAAGTAACTATATTATTAACAACCGCATTAGGAACTCGTATAAGTACATCTGGTAGTTGTATATTACTAGTTTTTAATCGTCCTTCTTTATCCTGAAAAACGACTACTTCATTTTGATCCACACTGGTTATATTTAATAAATCATCAATCTCATTTCTGAGCTGATCGAGAGTTGCGTATTTTGATAAATCAGCTTGCTGATGACCTTTACCACGAGAAGATCTTCCGTAAATATCCACCATTATATTTACTAATGTCTGTTTAAATGTGACGTCGTAGTATATTCATGTACAACTTTGTGAGGTGGTTTTGTTGATTTTGATATAGCATCAAGCACGTTAAATACTTCTCGACCACATATTGGTGGATCAGTTAATGTTTGTGTAGGTAATGTTGAATACCATATTGGAGTATTTTGATAGCCGCTAATATACTTTAAGAATTCTTTTGGTGGAGCTAGTCCATATGAATCAAAATAAATAATTCCACGTGGATCAATTGCATAAGCGACCCAATGCGTGCCTGGACCAGAATTTTCATCGAGATTAATAATACCTGTTTCAATATTGTTTGGTTGTTTCGGTAATTGATCGCGCATAAAAACTCCTCTAAATTTTTTTATTTTTAATTTTTTAGCAGCATCTAGTAAATCAAAATTGGACATAGGAGATATCAGTAAACTGTTCCCGGTAATCTTAGGCCTTTTCCGTACCATGAATGTGGAGTCCCTGGTAATCTTAGACCCCTTCCCTTTTTTTTAATTCCCTTTCCTGTTGCTTTCTTTAATGCCATTGCAGCAGCAGTTCCAACAGCGCCTAATGCAGCTGCTTTTGCAACAGCTGGGGCTGCAGCGGCAATTAATGCTGGTATAGCAGCAAGAAGTGGAAATATACCACCCGTCTTAATTATATCTTTAATGGCACCCGCAGAAAGATTAAGTTTTATACCTTTATTTGATTTTTTTGCTTCATCGAAATGCCCGAGCTGACGTTCTGTAAGAGATAATTTATTTGAACCGCTCATCTGATCTTTCTTTAGCAATATTTTTAATCCTCAGTTATTTTTTGATGCTGATTGTATCCTTTTAATCTGACCAGGAGTCAGATTAACACTAACGTGATTATACGACATTATAATATTCATAAACGATTTAATTACATGTTTTCTACTGGAGCATCAACGACTCTCATTCGTCCACCAGCACCTTCAAGTAACATCGATTTATCGCTGAGTATAACAGCAATTGCTCTGTAATTAGGAATATCTATAATATTTCTGTTAACACGAGCTCGAAAATGTATATCGACTACTGACTGTCTGGCTAAATCTAAATGTTCGAGCGAAAAGTAATAAATTGGATATAGGGTTGTAAAATCCAATTGTGATATTTGTAAACCAGTATCAATATTTTGATCACGACCCATGAACGTCATTAGACGATGATATACACGTGCTACATGATTTTGATCGAAATTCAGTAATATATCCTCGGATGGTTCTTGATGTCCATTTATCCTTAAAGAAACTTCAGAAACACCAAGATTGTCAAATATCATAATACTAAGATTTTGACTGTTTACTCGTGCAACATCTTGAAATGCAATAAATATATGTCGTGGTGCGGATATTCCCTATTGAGAGGATATTTGCCATGTAAATAAACCATTAATTGCACTCTGAAAAGCATCTGTGGTCATTGTTAACCATGACAACGCTGATTTACCACCTTGATTCATAAAAGCAAGTAGACGTTCTTCTTCAGGTATTGTTGGAGTCATCACCGGCATCCACAATGAAAGTTTTGTCAGAATTACTCTACCAGGATCAGTACCAGCGGGTCGCCAGATTGCATCATCGTCGGTTGCTTTTCGTACAAGCACAACTGTATGCTTAGCTCCGAAAATGACTTTTCTGACATTTCTACAAAATCCAAAAATATGTGACAGTGGAATGGCACATGAAAATGCTCTTCTTCCACAACGCAACATTGCTCGACGTGATCTAAATCCTAAGTTAAAATCTGGATCTACATTAATAATCATAATTTGTACATCCGCATCGGCGTTTCCAGCAAAATTTCTTGGTCGTCTTATTTCATATTGTTGATACTCTGGAGAATTAGAAGTATCTTTTACAAACATCATTGACGGGCCAGCCGATCTTGAATAATCGTCGCTGTATCTTGCAAGGCCAAGTATTGTCGTTGCAACGTCAACGTCTTTCTGAATTGATTTAATATTTTTTCCGTCAATCATGTACGTAGCACTATCAAATAACGCCATAATACCATTATTAACAAAACCGACACTAACTTCAGCTCCATATGCTACTGGTGCTGCAGGAGCTGCGTTATTTAAAATTTCACCTTCTACTTCAATAAAAGCCTCAGCGGGTAAGAAATACCTACTTGTATCCTGAACTTGTAGTTCAATTCGTCCACGTTGATCTGGAATTCGAGCATCATAAGAATAATATTGATAATCACGCACAGACTCATCTTTAAGTACTGGTACGTCCATGTCAAATGCTGGATCAGATATGCGCTTGAACATCTTTATTATAATTATTATCGTCTAAAACGAAGACCACTTCGGGAAGTGAGACCACTTCCTGCTATCAGACTAGCGGTTATATTTTTTTCTTTTTCTGACATTGGTACATCAGCCAACTCTGCTAGTTTTTGATTACCAACTTGATTTATTATTTTACTGACATTTGCAGGCATTACTTCAGTACTAGGTAATTTTACTGGTTGAGATTTTCGTCGTATTAATCGTGTTAGTCTATCTTTGATCGCTGAAAATGCTTTACCAGAGAGATTACCCATAGCACCAATACCTTTTTCACGAACAACATCAATAGCTTTCATTCCCAGTTGCTTTGCGATCGGTATTGCTTTTGGGGCTATCCTTCTAAATAGACCCTGAACAACATCACCTAGTCCACCTCCGTAGGTTGTTTTGTATACTGGTAATCGTGAGTTTATTACCCTGACCATGGTTGGTCCACGGTGAGTACTATGTACGATCATTTTATTATAGTAATTGTATTTAATTACGTACTTAGTCACTGTAGTAGTCATCGGCAATTTCATTAATAAGAGACTGATAAACATCAACGTCCATGATACCGCCTGTAAATAATCGTCTGCAAATATCGGCTGCTTCATTAATGATTTCTCTGGAATTATTTCCGGCTCGTTTTCCTCCAATGAGGATTTCGAGGCGTTCAACGTCAGAGATAACGTTATTAGGACATAGAGTAAAATCACCTCCAGTAGAAAAACCTTTTCCTTTAATTTCAAGTTTTGTATAGGATTCTGGAATAATATTATCAGTTTCAGATTCTGATAATCCTAATTCCGCTAATTTAATTCTCAGACCCAAAAGCACACTAACAGGTGAAGATGTAGTGGTCATAATACTTTGCATTGCACTTATACCACGTTGTTCTTCTTCTTCTCGCCTTTCTTTCCAAAATTCAGCAGTTTTAATTATTTCATTAATAGATTCTTGTTTTTGTGGTGATGGTGTTTCTTGTACACGTGGTGGTGATGATTGTTGTTCTTCCAGAATTTTTTGTGAGGCTGGCGACCAATATTTTGATTTTGTTTCTTTCTTTGGTGATGGTTGTTGTGGTGGTGGTGTTGGTAATTCCAATGTTTCAGGAGGAGGAGGAGCTTGTGTTCTTTTTGTATATTTTCGTTTTGGTTTTGCTGCTTCTTCCTCTTTTGCTTTTCTTCTTTCTTCCTTCTCCTGTCTTTTGATTTTTTGTATTTGTCTTGCTTCATCTTGTTTTGAATTAGTTATACTATTAATTTCATCTAGATAATTTTGATATATTGAATCATCAGATTTAGTTTTTTCAACATTCATACGTATACGATATATTACTTTATACCATTGTTCACGGGTTTTAATATCTTTAGCGTATTCAGGTTTCATTAATTTAACTCTCCGAGCAAAAGACTCATAAGCAAACTCAGCTAATTGTTTCACGTCATTAAGGTTATTCATAATTACCTTAACAGAATCTGCATTAAATTTATTCATCAATTCAGCAGTACTACTCACTGCAATCTCCCCTTCTTTAGGAGCTCGTGCTTCAGCAACTACAGGTATTGGTTGAGCAGCAGCTATATCAGCTGGAAGTCCACGTAAAATTCTTTTTGTCTGTTTTGTTCTCTCTGCTATTTTTCCAGTTGCCTCAGTGGTTTTCTCTAAAACAGGAAGAAGAGGTTTAGTGGTTTCTGTAATAGGCTTAAATAATTGTTTTGTATCCTCTTTAAATTCAACATGAGATTCTTGTCGTTGTTGTAATTGTTGCTTGACAGCATCACGAACAGGTAAATATTTTCTAATTGCTTCTAGTCGCTCTCGTGCTAATCTAGCTGAATGAGGTTCTCCGATGACAACCATATTAATAATATTTATAATAATTGTTTAAATTACAGCAGCAGGCAGGGTGAATGACAAAAATTAAGTGACCCGCCGAGCAAACTAAACGCATTAACAAAAAAGTCAAAAATAAAATAACAAAAATGAGCTAACCCAAACGATTTATTATTCGTTTTTCAAGCTATACGGTAATAATAAAAGTTAGGAGGTTCGGTTTAGCGTTATTGACCTTATTTTTCAGCCCCTGTAGGAACCTTTATTTTTGTAAAATAAGGTCTGTACAAAGTTGTAGGGTTCACCCTGCCTGCTGCTTTTGGAAAACAAGGTTTGGTTTTTTTTTTCCTCTTTAAATAAAAAATTACTGAATTTTAGCATACTTATCTTCAGTGATAGGAATAATTATAATTTCTTCGCACATTAAATTGTGTTAATAATGTATTAATAAAATTGACACTTAAGGTATCGTAAAATAAATGTAAAAGAAAGTGGTTTTCTTTTTTTAATTATTATCACATTCTTTTTTTTAAAAAAAAAATTGGTTCCACTTCAGTGATGTCGACAAAATTAGATAAAGGAAATTAGTTTGCAACAAGTTACCGCATGTGATGAATCTTGAAATGTTCATTATTTTAATTCTTGACATATCTTGCTCAAATGTCGGCTTTTAATTGTGCTATTGCAGATTTTTAGGTTCACATTCATTGTAATGTTTCGTTAAATTAAATTAATATACTTTCGGCACTAATCTCATATGTCATCTCAGAGTTTTATCCTTCATCGACTAAACGAGACCTAGAAAGCATTGCAGGCCACAGCACTTAAAGAAAGATAACTCCATCAGTCTTAAATAGCTGAAGATCTGGCATTACCACAATACAATTGTACGTTATTATGTGGCACTTCTGATACACTTTAACTACATTATAATTAGACAAAACATTCACTATCCTGACGCAAAAGTATTTCTTTTATACGTTTATCAGCATACAAAGTTGTCCAGGCTGTGAACCATACAGAAGTCTGTAAAAAAAATTACCTTTTGCTAGGACAAATAAAATTACAAAAGAAAGTACAGACACAATTAATAGATGCATTAGGAAAAAATACTAATCATTTTGAAACTTACTCCAAGACGGGGAGTTTTAGTTCAAGTAAAAGCACCAACGAAGCTGTGTTTCATCTATTTTCAAATGATCTAAATCCAATACTGGAAACATTATCACATTGTGATATAAGTAAAGCAGATTTGAAAATCACACGCTATATAGGAATATGCATTAAATCAAAGAAACTATTATACCATTTAATTTCGGACATTTCTGGTTGTGACAAACCATTTCAGAAAATGATACACCTCGGCAGAATAAAATCGTTTGCTGATGTCGTTAAGGGTGAGAAATCTGCCTTGCGAAAGGAATGAAAAATACGTTTTCCATCGACACTGTCCTTGTTGGAAATCCATGGCCACGATCTTAAGTGCTTTCTCTGGTTTTATCGACTACTGCTCTGTTTAAAGCATTTAATTTTGCTAACGACATCATCTACACAATATACCACACCATAATAGTAGTGTTCAATACTAAATAGCACTATCGAACAAGGCTTCTATTACATGCCATAGCTGGCATTTCGACCCAGCTTACAAAATAAAGGATTTCCATTCCTACGTTAATTTAGATATATTTGATCGTGTGGAACAAAACACGTGATATTTTAACTAGTGGCGATGCCACCAGATGACATGTCATTTCTTATAATACATTGTGATATGTATTCAGTATTTACACAATACAAGAAACTTTTAATTTTCTTATATACCAAACTTGTTTCTCAATGAAAACTTTGTAGATTTAATTCTTCTTCAGAACATACCTCACACCCTTTTCATCAGTGAACCTCAGTTTCAATGCATGTATTTGTTGATCGCAAGAAATAAACAGAAAAATATAAAAATTATCAGTGATCTAAAAGGACGGTAAATTTTTTTTATATTTTTGATATTTTTGGAACTATTTAACCATATCTGACGCAGGTCCAATTGAGCGACACAGCACACAGGTGGCTGACGCAGTCTTAATGTTGAAAAAATGAAATAGCGTGAAAGAAGAAAAACAATTCCGTCCATGAAGAGACTTGGCCGTACTCTATGCCCCTGTTTTGTCCCCTCTTTTTCTACTCATCAATCCATCGTTTTGTTTCTGCGCTGGACCAAACTGAAGTTAAAGGCTCCAAATCGTAAGAATTGCACACTCTGTTGCCTGGTCCGAGTAAGTTAAGCTGACCTAAGGACTGTCGGTATTTACAGATATATGCGGTTCTACGAAACATTCCTTCATTAATTTGAGGAAATAGGTAAATACAAAGGTAAATTTCTAAATGAGGTATAAATTATGACTGAGTGCCTTTGTGGACGGAAACAGTGGCCAGAGATCTCTTATCATGTGTGGGGCAGTTGTTGATGTTGTTGTTGTTGTTTGGTTTCAGCACTATTTTTTAGCGCATGATAGGCTTGACGTGGCGGCCAGTATAAATGGTGGAGGAAGAACCTTCCCAAAACCCCGGTAAGATTTAATTACCCACGGGAAGCTACTTGCAAGCTTTCTCACATATCCACATTGGCCGTGCCGCGGTCAGAGATGGCAGTGATCGGTAAAGGCGAGAGTTTTAGACGACTCGGCCACCCGGGCCCTTATGTACTTGGATAACGTTCTTTCATTCTGGAGACCGGTTCATGTACACCTTCTGTGAACAGAGATGATTTTATTTGCTCTTGTAAATTATCATATAAACCATTCTTGTATATATCCATGTTACAGGTATACCTCCACACTTTTCCACACGCACGCTATCACTTGATCAATTCCCTTCGTTATATTTGTTGTTGTTGTTGTTTTGGGTTTAACACCATTTTTAAACGCAAGATAATCTATACATTGCGTAACGAACCTATGTGCGGTAAATAGGCCATATTCAGACAGACGTGACATTTTTTCCACAATTTCCTCTTGGCAGTCAATTCGAAATAAATCGCCACCAAAATAGTAGTAGTAGTAGTTGTTGTTGTTGTAGAAAGATTAAGTTATAGTAGGCGGGGTAATGAAATTTTCCTACGATCGCAGCCAGTCAGTAAAGAGAATACTGCGCAAGAATTTTTCTTCGGCTTATTTGGACCAATCGGAATCGCAAAATGTGATATTTGAAATGTTGTCATGTCAAAAATATGAAACTACGTATACTACAGGTAAAATGTATCTAATAAGACTATTTAATTTATATTGTGTGTATTACCTTTGTTGGTGATTGAGGGTGGAGTTTTGTGCTTATCTAACTTTTGTAATTTTTTAAAAAGATATTTACTTCGATTTGAGTTCAAGACCAATGTTTTTATTGGGAATTTCTCTTCTGTCTTAAGTCAAGTGAAACAGCATATATAGATTCTGTAAGCAAAGTCTTCATTACTATCCGTCTGTGTAATCGTTTTCAGTTGTGTTATGATATAGTTTGAGAGAAATAATTTTTTTTTAAAAATATTCATTGGATTTACAAAGTGCTCATTGACATTTTGGATAAAAACATTACATTGGGATTATTGTGATTTTTTCAAAGACATTCTGGATTATATCATTGTTATGCATCAATTCTACTGGTACATCGGCTCATTGAAGACTTGGTACATCAGTACATTTATTATTAGAATTCATTCGGAATACTCTAAACTTTTGGACATGTGATAGAACTTTAAGGATTTTTCGGGATTTAATTTGCAATACTGTAAGTTTCTTGTAAAGTTTCACTTTGTAACTTAAAGAGATAAATGTTTTGTTGATTTAACAAAAAAAAAACAAAAAAACTTGTGAGAGAGAGAGAGAGAGAGAGAGAGAGAGAGGGAGATTCCATCCCCGTTAAATTCAAAGCAAATTGAAGAGTTAAATAATACACTAGTAGTTTTTTTTTATGAAAGAGGTCGCAATAAATACTATCCCTAAAAAGACATATAGTCCATATTCAAAGCCTTATTGGTCATCAGATGGCCATGAAGCATATGAAACGTCTAGACAGTTTCGACGGATGGGGATTGAAAATGGGAGACTCGTGTGTCTAACGTATGTCTCGTATAAAAAATACAAGGATGTCAAAAGAGAATTTAAGGAAAATTCCAAGAGCAAGGTATCAATGCATAAGAAGAAGGTGCGTTTAATGATTTTCATGAGGCAGTAGAGTTAGATATCAGATTTTTTAAACAACGTAATATGGGGCAGAAATTCTATTTTAAAAAAAATCTGTTTCGATCTAAATTTTGATGGAGAAACAGTATATAATTCCACAGGAGATATCATCGAATTTACTTGCCAGGTACTTTAAATGCCTATATACCCCAGAGAATAATTAATTCTCTAGCTCCAAGGTGAATAAAGATTTAACGATCTCGGGTTTTAATAGAAATTTTACATTTGCTGAAATAACAGCATCCATAAAATAAAATTAAGCTACGTAAAGAGCATGGGATAGATAGTGTACAGAACAAGCATACGAAATACGGTGGCAGGAAACTGATACAAATTATTAAAAATCTGTTTAATGCGGTACTAAAATCTAGTATTCTAGTATATACCTTGTGACTGGAAAGTTGACATAAACGTACAGATCTACAGAGACGGAGGAAATTGTAACAATGACCCTACATAGCTGTATGTTTACTACCTGTTGTGTACAAATTGTTTGAAATATGTGTATACATTACAAAACAAAAATCCAAAAGTTTCCGAATACTCAACATCAGGGATTCCAAAAGGGAGTGTGTTGCATAACTGCATACATGAAGCTATCGTCGCTAACCTGGAATTAGAATAAAAGGCTATTCCGCATTTTCTGACATAAGGAAGGCGTTTGACACGAGGGCATTTTCATAAAGCTTGTCATATAGGGAATTATTTGCAAACTCTTCAATGGAGTTGGAGTTGAATTGAGAAATTTTACTCTGTCTACAACATTGTAACTATAAATGACACTAAATCTGAGCCTATACCAATCAGTCATTGTGTCCGCCAAGTTGGAGTGCTTTCCATGGTTCTCTACCTGGTATAAATCAGTGATATGTTGAAGTTATTAGAAGATTCCAAGCTAGGAGTAAACGTTAGATCAATTTCTTCTGGAAACCCTGTGTTAGCTTTTGATATCACCCTTATAGGAATAAACGTTAGATCAATTTCTTCTGGAAACCCTGTGTTAGCTTATGATGTCACCCTTATAGGAATAAACGTTAGATCAATTTCTTCTGGAAACCCTGTGTTAGCTTATGATATCACCCTTATAGGAATAAACGTTAGATCAATTTCTTCTGGAAACCCTGTGTTAGCTTATGATATCGCCCTTATAGGAATAAACGTTAGATCAATTTCTTCTAGAAACCCTGTGTTAGCTTATGATACCACCCTTATAAGACAACCCCTGATCATTTACAAGTAATGCTTTACATCGCTGACATGTGCAACAGACAGAATAAAGACTGCAATTTCAAATGGAAAGTCTGTATAAACTTTATTCCGATTTCCCAGACTATCGAACACGTTTGTATCCTATGAGCTCTGACTCGAGCTGCCTCACAGAAGTGGAAACGGCATCAACATTGGAATATAATATAAATCAGACCCCTTAGCCACTAAAAGTTTATGTAAAAGAAAATGTTATTCCAAAAGCGCTTTATAGTTACAATGTATGATCAAAGACATTACAATATTAGATTTATTTCAGCAGCAATGTGTGAATATTATCAATATGTGAATATTATTAAGGTGTGAAGTACATTCAAGAATTCTCACGTACGACCAGGTCTACAATGAGAGAAAGCATGTTTAGACTGATCAGAATTGTCGATGAAACTGATAAATGAAAGCTCAATTTCCTTTGCAAATTATGTGATAAGACTGGCTGAAAATACGATGTCTAAAAGAATATGCTTAATGAGATTGTGTACCTTTCTTTGCAGGAATGACCGTATGAAACAAATGGGATATATTCCCGATATATATATATATATATATATATATATATATATATATATATATATATATATATATATATATATATACACACACACACACACACACACACACACACACAATGAGACCTTTCCGGTTAAGAAGGAATGGAAGTACATTTGAAGTACATTGTATGGAACACCATAAATGAATATGAGAATAATTGCTTCAAGCACTTGTGTTGTAACGATCCATCCTTTCAAAGATTTTAAAATTTACATGATTATATTAAACCCGGCACTCTGTGGCAAATACCAAGGTCAAACAAACAGCTTAAACTGGTCCAAACTGTAGCATGATTTCTTTTCACTCAATACCTCATAATTGTCACGAATGGAATATTTCGTATACTGGTTTTATTGCTCATACCCTTATCTCGTGCTGAAAAACACAAAAAATAATGGCTACTCTTTGGTCGCGTTTTATCAATAACTTTGATCCATTCTACTTGGTTCATTCTTCATAATATAACTAACGAAGAATTTGTTCAGCACATACTAGAGAGGGAATTCCTCTACACATGTGGACTGAATGCCCACCCCTCCCCCCATACCACATAAATTTTATGATGTCTCTTGCAATATTTACAGCAGGAAGCTACATGAAATTTGCAACTAATCGGAAAGTTTGTTTGTTTGTGGATATAGTTTTTTTCTTTGAAATGGCTAACTAAAGAAACGACGATAAATGAATGAATCAACTAAACATTACTCTGCTGGGTTACCTCACAGATGACTTAACAGTACTGATTATGTCATTAAATAACCGCTCATTCTTTCGATGCAATATTTATCCAAATTCATAAAGTTGAACATATTTTGTATGCCTGACACACACACACACACACACACACACACACACACGTACGTGTGTGTGTGTGTGTGTGTGTGTGTGTGTGTGTGTGTGTGTGTGGTGAGTTGGAGAATATAAGAATGACCCATTTATATGTAGATAACGGCATCGAGATGTCGACCTTAAAATTTTCCTTAATGCCTTCTTTAGTTGATTGCGTTTTTTCGATCCACTGGAACGTACTTGGTAAGATCACTTTCCCGGTAGGGGACGACCATATTGCCTTTTCCCTACGATGGGAGATTCTAGCTGTCCTCAAATGGCCGGAATCATTCCTTATCGGGTGATTCGGGTATGGTACGGGGGATCATACCAAACAAACTTATAGAATTGTTTTTCCTGTTTATGCATGTATGAGTTCGTGATTTATATATGTAATTGTACTCCAGGCCATTGTCATTTTCGTGTCTGTACCATTTTTCTTTGTGTTTATTAATCTCCTAAAGAATGAAATACAGATGGATTGGATTGATTGGATTGCATGTGCAGAGCATTTTGTAATTAACTTCCAAACTATTGATCTCTCTAACTTCAATTATAGATGAGATCAATAATCAAAAATCATGAGAAGCCCTAGGTAATAATAGGGATCAGGGTTCCATGTTCCAATTTACACGACATTAACCACATATGTGTGGCTCTAGTACAAAGCTTGTACACTTTGTGGGAATCTATGACACTAGTTGTGCGTGTGACTAAAATTTATTCTTGCACAGCTTTTCTCGGATTACATTTTCAAGGATTTCAGAATGTACATCTAAATTTAAAATTCTCATTAACATTTTAAGGAAAATTGCTAATTACCTGCATTTCTTTTATCAAAAGTTTCTTCAAACAACTATGCTTAGTTTCATTTTCAGACTTTGACAAATATATAGTTTTCTTATTTGGGACCATGATCTTTAAATGTGTTGTTTCTGTTGCAGTTTGAAATGATGTGCTTCGCATTCGACATTTAAACAGTCATCTTTCAACATCGGCGGAGGCTAAATTCTGGTCTGTAGCTGTAGAATTAATGAATTGACTTTATTGAAAATTTCCCATATTATTTTTCATTCCTAATGTATTGTTCTGGTATGATATAAGTAGAATTTGAGGCATTTCTGGCAGGGCTCACACCAGAATGAGATGCTTCTGGGTCAATATCAGGACAAGTAGTTCATCGCTAAATTTAGAGTTTTTGTTTGGCTGTGTCTGTCATTATTAAATATATTCACGACAGGAACTACTTTTTACCATGGAATAATTGGCAAAAAGTGATTCTTTATTTTGATGCATTTTATTATTGTTGTGAAAGAAGTTTTGTAGAAGTACACATGCAAAGTCAGTGTGCGATGTTGACCCAAACTACGTTTTGATTCACCCGGAAATGGAACCAAGACAAGGTAGATTTTGATCAGCTGTTCAACTTCATTATGCTAGGCAACAAATAACAAGATCTGGTGTGTGTGAAGGTCTACACAGCAACTGTCTTCCCCTGGAATCCCAGTGGGATCGGAATATTGGTCTGATTTCAGCTTGAAGAAATAGATGTATAGAATCACTGGGAAAAGAAATAGTGGTGTGACTCAAGTTGAACTTCCTGGATTCGCTCTTTTTGTATATGCGTGATTATGAACTGAATGTTTCAACAGTGATTAATTTTACAGCTGATGCTTGTTATCGACACAGATTTTTGGTCTACGGTTTTTATTTTGATGCTTGTTTGCTAACTTGCACATCGAAACAAAATCCTGCTGTGAATAAATAAATACAAATTAATTCAAATCACATCGATTTTACATAGACATAAAAGTAACTGGCCTGCGACGAGGCAAACCCCTGTAATGCCCGACTCGATATAAAAAAATTACGATCTATTTTCTTTATATTATCTAAGCGTTTCGCTATCATAAATACGGAACAGCACATACAATGAATTGATCAGACAGGTACTGTATGTGCTGGCTTATCTGTAGGTTTCAACTGCAAACAACATCGACTCTGATCTGACACCCAGTAATGCATCGGCGGATCAGGGTCTATGTTGTTTGTTCGACTGTTTACATTTAACAAACTACTTACACCCATGCCTGCCTATGCATTATGCGACGGCAGATCTGGGTCCTAGAAGTTTTCAGATGGTTTATACTTATCCGTGAGTATATATGGTAAGGTACGTGAATGGTATAGGCTTGGAAGCGCAAATAACTACAATAAAACTCTGGCGCTCAAAGTACCATATCAAAACAACGGGAGAATACAGCGTAAAGAACCATCTAAATGATAATGTTTCTTTATTGGTCGACAACGTATTCCACACTAGTTGCCTTGGCGTATTTTGCAAAAATGATGTGTAAAACACTCAACCAAACAGAATGAAACCAAACATATTTAGAATACAGACACAATGATTTTATTTTGAATCAGATTTCAAATACATGTAAAGTATCCATCATTAAATAGCTTCTTCATTAGTGGCTGGATGAAAAAAGTCTAATGGCACCGTATCAGCAAAAATTATCTAGAAATTCTAATTGCTAGCATCCCCTGTTCCCCTTTTTTTTCTTTTTTTTTTTTTTTTTTTTTTTTTTTTTTTTTTTTTTTTTTGGTTTTCCTTATGGGTAATTATCGTGCCGGCATTGCATATGCAGTGGAAGCTAAGGCAGGGTTAAACGTAATGGCCTAAATCACTTATAATGGATGGGAACACCACCCGCTAAACTGCTTCAAATACAGTAATTTTCCAACCACATTATACCAGAGGGATTGGTCGTGTGAATTGTTTGGACGTCATTACTTTCTCGTGTGTGTGTGTGTGTGTGTGTGTGTGTGTGTGTGTGAGAGAGAGAGAGAGAGTACATAATAAGAATTTTATTCCGATAAAATGGAGATTATGCTGTATTTGGCAACGAAGTGGCTTCTTAATGCATAGCATTATTTAGTTTGAAAAACAAAGAGATAAAAGGTTATAAAAGATTTAATTTATTTTTATTCTAATTTGCCCTATGAAACAAATTTGTTGCTTTTCATTTTTCTCATGTTTTCAGTTTGGTTCATTAAATGTTTTATTGTTATGTTAAGAGAAACAAATACATTTTGCCGATTCTACCTCACTGGAAACACCAAGGGATGTTCGGGACTGCAACCGTTATGCTAGGTTGCAACCTCATACGTCTAATCCACATGGGATATCTCAGGTTGCAACCTCATATATCCGATCCCATTGCAGCAACAAAGATATGATACAATACGCTTTAAACCAATCCTGCTTCGTATCAGTTGCAGCTGCATATCACGTACCTGTTCGTCAGATTTCGCAAATGATCTATTTAGTATAGGTGGCAGGGCATAGTTTCGTAAATTGATCTTTGTGAAATTTCTTAAATAAGGCTATGATGTAGCTTTTTCATTTGTTATCTGTTGTGAGAGATATAGACATGCTCATGAATTAGTTGTTTCGGGCCTGTGCTGTTCTTGAAATTGACGTGACTTCAAAGTTACTTCACAGTATGCAGATAGTGAAATACCAATAGTCGGCTAGGAATTAGAGCTAGCCATCCATAGCAGTAGACGTGTGCGTCCACGGCAAGTAGAGTATTTCAAAAATGGCATTGAAGGCAACTATTGTAAATTGCATCAACCTGTTAAGTACACAATGTTGTTCAAATTTATCGCACAGGAAATGGGCTTGCGTTTGCACTATGAGCATCACTTCTGAGTTAAATATGACCTTCGGACGTGATAAACACACGCATAAATATGGAAAGTGAATGCATAAACTTCTTTTGCTATCAATTTCCATTGTCTTGTTGTCAGGTCAAGTGAATGATATTATTGCTCCAGTCCAATATACCTATCTGACCTCATGTGTACACCCCTTATAGAAATGTACGCTCCTCTTCCGACATGCTCATTCTCATTGTTCAAACCGTTAAAACAAAGTCATACGGACAACGTTCTTTTGCGTTCCAGGGCCCAGCTACGACTTACCGGACACAAGGACACAGTGATCTCATTCAAGAGTGCTCTTAAAACACACCTATTTCAACTGCAAGAGCAGACTTAGAGACTTAATAATGTTAACTTTCTTGGTTATTGTGAGCTTGTTTTTATTTTTTAATTTTTTGGTGTTTGTTTTTAGTAATCTTGTCGTTATGTACGTTTCAATGTATCATCTAATATTGTAAAGTCCTCGTTATTATTATTATTATTATTATTGTTATTATTATTATTATTATTATTATTATTATTATTATTATTCACAACTTTGTGAGAAAAGAAAGAAGCAAAGGGAAACAATGACTACTGCCTATAGAGAGGTTGGTATCAGAGCCCCCGCCTCCGCCTTCAAACCCAGATCCGTTTCTGTCACACAAGAATCGCGCTCATTGTGTCGCCGATAAACATCTATTCATCAAGTTGAATTTAATTCGCATCAAAGTGCTCTAGATATAGTCTGTTACCATCTTAGTTTACTGTATTGTTTTGTTTTATCTTAATGATTATTTTAACAAAGTGTAAATCTCGGTGATGTATGCATTTAAAATTATTCCGAAATGTTGACTTTAAAGCTAGACAAGAACATCATTACTGCCTTCTTCAACTGGCAATAATGTCTTGATCAAAAATACAAAAGTAAATTTGTTTCTAGAACAGTAACCAAAATCTCTCCGAAGGTATCAATGCATGAATTACAAAGAAAATGTAAAACTAGAGAAAAACTGTACATATACAGGTAGTTTGTTTAAAAATTTCATCGGATCATTTTTTTTTAACTTTCACAAGCGGTATAATCTCCACAGAAATATTAGCTACTCGAGCCATGACAAATATGATTAAAATGCCGAAACATCAATCGGTGTGTCTTTCATCGTTTGGACCAAGATGCATTTGCTATGCGCCAACTTGAGCCGGAAGACACTCCAGACGGCTTCATATTGTCTAGAAGATAAATAAACAACCAATTTAATGTTTGGCGCAAGAAAGAAATCATAACTCGTCTTAGGAATTTCCTTTCCGTTCGAGTCTATTCAAGCAAGAAAGATATCGAAAATTCCGCACGAATTTCAATCTTGCAAGTAAATGGATAAGCGGCATTATCTGAATTATCATGAAACTTGGCAGAAATAACACAGATGTTATACCATTTCGATCATTCACACATAATCAAAAAATGATGATACAAAGTCGCTCTTATCTGCGTTCGTATTTAGCAGACACACCCGCATATCGACCCAGTAATTCTCATCTAAGTACGCTATCATTCAGGATTCTTGGGATTCTTGGATTGTTATCACAGAAACCAGGGTGTATAAATATAAATATATATATATATATATATCTATCTATCCATATATATATATATATATATATATATATATATATATATATATATATATATATATATATATATACATCAAACACAGCGAAAAGTGTTATCCCTAGATCATACAGGAGAATGCTCGATAACATGAACAGAACTTTTGTAATGCAATACAATAAAACTATCATGCAGTCTATTTCGTACTCTATGGAAATTCTAACCCGGGTCAGATGGTTACCGCCTGCATGCAGCAAACCCTATACCATTTTAATTATGCAGATATCACCAAACATTAATGATACAAGGTCGAAATATATCTTGCCCAAGTACGCTACCTTGTGGTACTCCACTAGAAAGGTTAATGAATGCTATCATGCTACTTTAACTCTTTGCATTCTATTTGTAAGAAAATTTTCAATCTATCAAGGAACAAATTCTTTAATTTTGTGAGAAACATTATCAAATGCTTTGCTAAATTCGATATGGTTGTTTTCACTTGCTATTTAAAGTTTCAGCTTATGGGAGTGGTTATATGTGGAGCATTGATAAGCTGTTGAGAAAGTCATTGATTTCTTTAATTCTGTCATTGATTTCGTTAATTTCTGCCATTGATTTCGTTAATTTCTGTCATTGATTTTTTAAATTTTCTGTCATTGATTTCGTTAATTTCTATGTCATCTATAAATATTAGGCTTGGAGCCTTTGCTTTTGAGGGTCCTGGAGTTAAACTATTATGGATCATGTGACTCCGATTTTGAGCTCGAATTTTATGTTGTTTTGTTGCCCTAAGATTTGTATTTTGTTGCCCTACATTTACTTTTGTTGTTGTTGGTTGATTTATATCCCTATTTTCTTTTATGATTTCTGCTTATGTTTTGTATGGGGGGGGGCTTATTTTCTGTTCTTTTGGGGGATTCTGATGTTTTAGCTGGTGTTATGATTGGGTTGGTTCTATTCGAGTAGACTTCTTTGAATTCTATCCTTCCCTTTGCTTCGATTTCATTTGTAAGTTTGTTTAATCTCTATTTTGACCACCTGTTTTTGTTGGTCGGGGATAGTGTAAGTTCAAGTATGGTTGTACATAGATTTTGCCCCGTTGTCTTGTTTCCCTTTGGTTCAGGGGGTTGATGTTATATTGTCCCTCAGAGATGTTTTTGGCGTGGACGACTTTGGAATAGTATCGTCCAATTGTTGGTTTGATTCATTTCTATATTTTTTATGATTGAATGTAATTTCTGGGTCATCACTCAGAGGTGATGGCATTGTTGAGTTGAATTTTAAATTTAGTACCATCACCACCTTTCCATTGGTATCAACTGGGAATCGATCCTATGTGCGTAGGTGTTGTTGTGGGAGTGATAATCCTGCTGTTCTTATTTTTTTTCCTATTGATTTTCCTAACGGTGGTCATTTGTACCTTGTTTGTTTTTGCTTTGCTGAAACATTTCTTAGTGGTTAGGTTAGAATTGTTAATTTGAGGTTCTATTAATAATATTAGACTGAACACTGGTGATCTACAACCAGAAGGTGATGGCAACTGAATAATTATATAGAAATGAAACAAAAATATGAAGAAAAAAAAATGAACAGTTGTTGCGATTACAAGGATGCCTCCCTGGATTTCCTGTATTATCCAGACTCCAGTACTTAATGTGACGGATAATCTCGTATCTGTTTACACGGACACAGAAATATGCAAGGATTTCGTCCAGTTATTCGATGTTATGAGGCCTAGCACCTGTTCTGAGAGTGGTTGTAAACCTTTCAATCCGCTCAGATCCAATTTATGCTAATGGGGTTTTTATGTATGATCCTTTTAGGGCTAAAAGTAAGGTAGGTCACCGAAACTGAAATTTTTAATTTTGAATAGCTAATTATCTGAATTTAAGCCGTTTGTCCAGTTAGAGTTATTTATTTTATTGCTGAAATTAAGATTAATTCTTTAGATTTAAGTAAAATGTTAATTGAGTTTAGTTAGACTCCTACTTAGTTTGATAGCACAGAGACGCTAATTGACCCAAACGTTTACAGACAATTTGTTTTCCTGTCTTTTCCAATGTTTTGAATTCTTTCCCCGAATTTCGAAAAACAAGGTCAATACTGTATGGTATCTTATAATTTCAGACTCTGTTGGCTCTGCTGGATGGGTGGGCTGGAACCGAATTCCTGGAACTGGAACTGTCTGGTAGGATGACTGGCTGGCTGGTAGTCTGATGTGTGATGAATAATCTATTTGGATGGTTGTAGATAGCTACATTGTTGAATGGAACCTCTCTCTGCTGTCTTCCTCCATATGATCCTTCCTGAAGTCGCTGTTCAATACTTCGTGAGCGGTCAGTGGTATACGTTTATGAGAGCTCTCCTGGGACAA
The DNA here is from genome assembly GCA_016617855.1 of Megalonaias nervosa. Classification (NCBI taxonomy): domain Eukaryota; kingdom Metazoa; phylum Mollusca; class Bivalvia; order Unionida; family Unionidae; genus Megalonaias; species Megalonaias nervosa. Next base: position 49,393 of record JAECUM010013363.1, on the reverse strand, counting down.
GTCTACATTCACCCATGGGTCACGAGGAATCGAAATCAACGATGCAAGGCTGACTGACTAACCTTGTGCGACGGGTTCATGTCAGCGCCGCTGGCTCCTTTATTTAATGTCGGGCGGAAATGAAAGCCACCACCCGCAGCTTTTCGCTTTTATTTTTGGGGGTTTTGTTCTTGGATTCCCTGCCTGAATTGTACTGGTGTAGTCTTGGACGCCAACTTGGAATATGGATACATCTGTGCTATATGGTTCATAGTTAGTATGTAGGTAGAAAGGGAGAGTTGTTTATAATGGGTTGTTGATAGACGTAGGTAAATTTATTTTGGAAATGTTGATCCTTTTAAATTTTAGGTTTAACTGAGTCTAAATTTTGCGACTTAGTGTGGCCGGGCCGGATGGTTTTGGGTGGTAACCAACTTCTATGTTCTAGTTTTAGGGTCAGTTTTTGTTTCTATAATCAGGTGGGCTCAGCGTTTCCTAAGCTATTTATATTTGTTCCGCCTTGTGCGGAGGGCCCTGTTGGTCTAATGTTTTGACCACCTTATACTTTATAAATTTGAGGTGCTACGGCTACTAATTGTTATATTTATTTTCAATGTTATTTGCTAAACTTTGCTGCGTTGTGCAACTGAGCCTGGTGGTTTGGGTATTTGGACCACCTTATTATTTGTACTTTTTAATTTATCAATTGTTCTTTAGAGGTGGAAAAAGAGCCTCATCCCCTCCCATATTTTTGTGTGCATAGCAAGATAGGTGAGGCACAAATTTACATAGAAGAAGTACGGACGTAGAGAAATAAAAATCCCTCCTAGGGGGCACGAGGAACTGAATGAAAACAATTTTTCTAACAAAGATGGACAGAGAGATTGTGAAAGAGCATTTGAACAGGATTCATTTTTTAAAAAAAAGAAAACAAGACAACTCCATTTTTAAAAATCAGCACGTTAAATACGATTATGATTCTCCAACTCAAACAGGAATACAAACTGACACATTTTAAATATGAAATTATTTACAGAGCTGATAACATTGTGTAGTTAGCTTTGACTTCCAAGGATCCAGTACAGTGTCATCTTGACATCCATGCCTTCATTTCTGTGCTAAAGAGAAGAAAAGAGAGAGACATACTGTTCACAAACGATATTTCTATTGTATCACCATTTCGAGATTGCTTACGATCAAAACATGTCACAGAATGTTCTAGGGGAAATTGAAGATGGAGAAATATAAACAATATTGTCCACACACAATGGGGTCGGATCATTGTTATCTCACATCACTGAACTGGGTAGATACAGCATTTCTTTTCATGAAGTCAATGATGTCGTCTTCCAGAGGAGGTAATCTATAAGAATCAAAATAATCCACACTGTGATCGTTGGGAAAGGAGACAGCTACCCAGTGGGTTCCCGTTCGATGACTGTCGTCTCTCTTGATGACATATTCTTGAACGTGTTTAGGTTTTCGATGTGGAAGTTCATTTTTAGCATTCACCACTAGATTCTGCGAGGCTATGTACGAGGTGTGAGTCAGAAGTTAATGTTGTTTCCAGGTATCCATTTTTCTTTATTCATTCATAAGCAATAATAAGTGATCAGTTTAAGCATGAATTTTCCTTGAAAATATATGTCAAGTGAATCGATGAATGGATTGTCTTCTTACACTTTTACAAGAGAGCTTCGACGAGTTTCGTCTTCAAAGAAGTCAATCAAGGTAAGGAATGGTCACTCACGTTTTATACCACTTTTTCAATAGCTTCTCTTCTGAAAGAGTCCATGTCTCTTTCAGACACTCTTCCAACTTTTCTTGTTAACTCGTCATCCAACATTTCTCTTGTTATTTCTGACTAGGATGATTGATTCCAAATAAACAAAGTTCTCTGGTCAGGTTTGTTATTGTTTTAACCAAGCCACGAGCACAACAAGAGACTAAATGTTCTTGTTCTGGCCATCTTGACACCATGACAATGCATGTAATTGGTTTCTGGATACAAATGTCTCCATATGGGTTCTTCGAGTTCCATTTTATCTTTCCAATAGCGTAGAGTAACTTCTCTCAAAACTAGTGATTTCCAGAGTATGGTATAGTATTGGGTGCTGGCCAGTATAGAACTGGATTTTGGATAGTAGATAACTGAGTGTTGGTCACTCGAAACGGCGTATTTGTTATCAATTGTAGTTTTAACATTACATTTTCCGTTATGTGGCATAGAGATTCATTATTAAAACAATGGACACATTACGTCGCACTTTAGAGGAAACAGAGATCCATAATTTTAAACCTATCAACATTTTTAACATTACATTTCACGTTTGAGGTCATACACACCCAAAATCAAAATTATTATAAATTCCCAAAGTTTACATTAACTAGTAGTCAAGAAACCTCATATATTACCTACTTACTGGAATAAGGATTTTTGCAAATCAAAATTCGTGAACTAGACTTTTCGCATATCCTTCCTTTTATATTTTTCTCGACCTACAACCCATCTAAGCTTTTACCGTTAGCATGGTTGTCAGTATATCTAGTGTATCACTTAGAACTAATAGATTGTTTTCACCAGTAATAAACATTTCCTTGCAAGTGAGACGCAACATTTTTATTTTCATAAATAATAAGAAAGCCGTCTGATAGCAGGATTTACCTACACTAGAGCTTGCGAGTAACATGTTTGTACCAATAACAAAAAGTTCCACGTTTGTGAGGCTTGCAGATGTATTGTTAACAAGCAAACCTCCCAAAAATAGTTACACTCTCTACGACATATATGTTTTAAACATCGATATCTCGTAAAGCTGATTAGTTTGAAAATATTCAGATGGTCGGAAGATATTCCTATAAATGGACCGTTTAGAAATGTACATTCACAACCTACGTCCTGAGCTGTGAGAATACATTTACAATTATTTTATACAGATTAAAGTGAAACGCAAAGAACAGTTGCATCTTAAACGACATAGATGTTTTAATCAGTGTATCTGAAAGTTATAAGAAGACTGATTGAAAATATTGCAATGGTCAGACAATGTTAGACCAAATTCCACAGAAGAAACTCAATGACACTGTTCAAGATATATTGAATTACCAAGTACTTTTAAAAGAACCGATTCCACAAGACGAGAATCCTTTGAATTTTGTACGTCACGTCGTGTGTGTGTGTGTGTGTGTGTGTGTGTGTGTGTGTGTGTGTGTGTGTGTGTGTGTGTGTGTGTGTTAGAATTAGCTTTTGTTTACCAAAATATGTTTTGTGACAAATTTATGAACAATACATGCAAAGACGGGACAAAAATTGGGACTAAGAATGTCTAAATTCAACATGTAAGTGTAAGCCATCATTCTTACTTATTCGGAAGTTATTTATTGGGTTGGTGGGATGTGAAAATAATCTTCACGAGATACAGAAGGACTTTCTCTCTGTTCATTTGAGATAGAGAGTGTTGGATATGCATCAATCATGTCTTCTTAAAAACCGAGAGATTTACAGAGGATGTTTCAAAAGTACACTTCCAACAAGACAATAGATGACTCCACTCGATATAAAAGTTAAGATGCCTCCTATATCTGTCGAGAAATTACACTCGGCTTCAGAATGTCCACATCATCAAAGGAAACACTAAGACAGAAGAAAATTCAGATCAAAGAAAAGATATATTTTATCAACGTCAACAAAAGGGGCACGGGTCTTCAGACTTCCTCAAAGAAAAAGAGGGGTAAGGGCAAAGGGCGATCTTCTGAAGCAGAAACAGAAAAAACCATTTTCGTCAAAACATTCAAGAAGGCCAGACACACGGAAGAAAAAGAAGTAAAAGAGGAAGAATTTATAAGATAATGACAGTCAAACAAAAGTGGATTTTTGTGATATGTTTTAAAATTTGTTTCTAATTCAGGAAAATATACCGAAACACATAAGTGTAATTTTTCCTAATTTGTTCTTTTGGTACGGCTAAGATATACAAGCACATTTTAACGGAAGGAAAAAAAAAAACGCCGTGTTGGATAGTTAGTGTGATTGATGGATTGTAAATATAGGGTGTTGGATGGTAGAAGTGTAAGTGTTCATCACTCGACCCTTTTGTTGGTTAGTAAATGTGGAGTGTTGATCACATAAAACGGGTCGAACATTTTGAATTTGTATACATATCCGTAACTATCTGTAAGGAAAATATGAATAATGTTATTAAAATTTGGCACAATTTGTTAAAAAAAAAAAAAATATTCAATTTTTAAATTCGTCAATAATTTTTTTAGCCTCCTATAAAGTCCGTGACACTTTTCAAATTTTTATTACTACTTTTTGTCTGACGCAAAACTGATGACGTTTTCTGGATTTGTTTTAGTCTCCGCTAAAGTCCGGCACGGTTTCGGAATGTTAGTAGTACTTTTATTCTAGCCCAATCTTTATTTTTACATTTTTTCTGGAGGTTTATTTTCAGACTATGCCAAAGTGAGCTACAGTTTAGTAATTTTAGCACTACTTATACTCACATCCATTCCGTGTTATTACGAGTTGGTTCTCTTGACCATAGGTATTTGTAGCTCCTGCACGATATATGGAAATTTACTGACACCTCCAACTTTTTCAAATAGTTGGGTTTTGATTCATAATATTGTTTATTCCTCCTAAATTTTCATTTTTAAACTTTGACAATTAAATTAACTGTTAGCTTTGGAAAACTTGTTTGTTTTGCTTCTTTTTGTTACATAGTTTATGAGCACACCCACACCCACACACACACACACACACACACACACACACACAAAATATATATATATATATATATATATATATATATATATATATATATATATATATATATATATATATATATATATATATATATATATTCCAGTAGGATTTACTCCCCTTTACTCACCTCTGTTAACTTTCTTATAAAATAGGAATTACTTTCTTTTTTTAAAAGTATATCTGTCATTCTTTAATTGCATATTTTAACTGTGAAAAAACATGTGTCTCATTTTATGGAACTTTCAAGGAGGTGATCTCATTTTGTCCATCGAAATTACATTTAAATTCGACAACTGTTGATAGCTCGTTGTTTACCAAAGTTTTTCTCTATTTTAAGCTTAGTGTATAACGCCTGGTTAAACATAATGGCGTCACAAATGAAATATTTCCCTTCACTGCATCCAATCAAAGGAACGGTTGCATAAATGCGTATCAGGTTCGCCAAGTTGTCCTGCACGGAATAACATTGAGATATGTGTCAATCTCTATTAGCCTTGCTTTTGTAACGTCGTTTTTGATTGTTGTAATCGTGATTTTAATCACCCTTTTTCGACTGGGGGCCAAAACGGATAAAATGCCTAAGGTCACGGGCCGAATAGTTCCTAATTACGAATTATGCATCTCAATCAAAAAGCATATTTTCAAGAGGATTGCCTACATGACCGAGGGCCGCACAATGGGAGGGGCTGGGTCTCGGGTTGGACATGCCTGACTTAGATGATCTGTAATATTTGAAATGTTTGAATTACCTCTTCTTGGTTTCCTTATTTAGTTTAGCATATTCCACATTTGTTTGAATGTACTCGCTGGTGTTCGAATGGCCGCGTTTTTACTGTTCCGGAGCTAGCTACGGAATGTCAGTGTTGCGCCTCTTTTGTCATTACAATCGACTTTTATATTTATTAAACTCCTAAGTACCTTCTTTTATTTATTTAACTAGTATAAATAAAAACAGAAACTCAAAAAGGAGGAAATTATCAATTTCCTACATGATTGTGGATAGCTACTTAATAATATTTTGTAGAGGACACAATACGAAGAAATGTGAGGATTTCACTTAAACCTTCAAAACACAGTTTTCTGTTGTCGATTTATGTCTATTAGAAACGAAAGTGTGTGTATTTTATGTGGTATACTTTGCTTATATAATTGCCCATAGCAGTTCAATGTAGAGATTTAGTTTGTTTAAAAATTAAGCTTCAGATAATTCACAAACCTTCCTGGAATGGTTAGACACTAAACTTATAGATCGAATGTCATAACCTTCATCGGAAATGAGGATACATGCACGATTTTATTTCTTGCCTAATGAAACGAAGTATTGACGGGTTGAATGGCAAATTTGCTGAAATTACTAGACGTATGATAGTACATGACTATACCAATATGGTTTGTAATTTTTATTCATGATTTTAAATTGTAGTGGTCTTCTATAATCAAACTAATACGCAGTTAAATTTTTCCATTGGTGGAGATTCTGTTTTTAATAGATATTAAACGTTACACAGGTGTGGACATTTTTAATTCAAAATACTCATATTGAACTTGTTGACAAGTTTGGGGTAATTTCTCACTGGCTGGTGGAGTCAGATGAGTTCTTAGAAAAATTATTTCCTATTAGAGGGATTAGGTTACATGGGGTATATTGCGACATATAGTTGTGATAAACTCTTGAAGGTGTATATAACGAGGGAAATGAGCAATCAAATTCATTCCCATTTTGAATCCATTCCTATTTCGGATTCTTGTTTCATATGTTAAAATCAGTCTGCATATGTGTTTAATGTTGTGTTTAGATAAGATAGATGAGATATTTGTTAGGATTATTCATTGGAATTACAAAATGCACATTGGATTAAAATATTGTTCTGGGACTGTTGTTAATTAATCAAATGAGTTCTGGACAATACCATTTTGATACATCAAGAGTGTTGGCAGACCAGTTTATTCGAAGATCTGCAATTCATTCGAAACATTCTATTCTTTTGGACTTGAATATAACATTTTTAGGATTATTTTGGATTTAATTCATAATACTGTAAGTTCCTCTTACATTTTTCGTTTAATAACTTTGATAATTCAATTATTTGTTAAGTTTTACAAAACTTCTTGGTATTGCTTCTTGTTGCGACTTAGTTTGTGGCCATAGAGTCGTAACATAATTGTGTAGTTGTTTATTTGTGTTGTGCTTTTATTTTTTATTTTTTATTTTTTTTATTTTCGTGTTTGTTTGTTTCTTTCTTTCTTTTTTTGTACCAGAAAATATTTTGGTGACACTGATAAATAAAATGAAGAAGCTATGTAAATGATACAGTGTAAGAAGCCTCATCAGTGCCTTCCTTTCAAACCGGATGTTTGCAGTGGATGCATACAACAGCTTCTGGCAAACTTTGTTTTTACATGTACACTGTTGCATATTTGTATATGTATATATTACACAAAAGGTCTCAGTCTGCTTACACGCGCCCGCGCGCGTGTATGTGCGTGATAAAGGAACGTGTACAATCATTCATATTAATATACACAATGCTGTGTGCTTTTAGTGCACACCAATACATACCTTTTTGTATGATATTTTTTTTCCCAGCTACTTTTGATATATTTGCCTGTACATATAAAAATAATCGAGGGCAGTGGCGTAGCTAGAATATTTGAATCCCTATGCAAAGCTTACTGATAGGCCCCTGGAATGTTAATAGCTGGGATATTTGGGCCCCTATGCAAAGCTTACCAATTGGCCCCTGCAATGTTAATACCAATTTTGCGGGTCCAAAATTACTGTTTTTGATGGGTGGTATATTGTCCGTTACTAGTTTCTTTCTATGTTGTAAAGAAATAATTTGTTTGGATGGACTACTAATTGCAAGTACTTATGTCACATCTACCGAATGTGCTGATTCATTAGTTCTATTATCAGAGTATAGGCAACAACTGGAAACTTAAAATAGTCATTGTTTTGGACTGCAATGTGTCATCCGCGATAATATACATAATAATATGTGCATTTTATCCATTTTGCTTTTTTATTGCATACTAATCAGTACTTTTTTTGGTATGATACTTGATTCCCAGTTGTATTTAATATATTTACTTGTATATAATTTAAACGTAAGACTATACATAGTATGTACGTCAGACGTAAGACACTACATTGTATGTACGTTAGACGTAAGACACTAAATTGTATGTACGTCAAACGTAAGACTACATTTTATATACTTAAGACGTAAGACACTTTATTATTTGCTCATATTTTCTCCGTTAACTTTACATTGACAGAATCGTGCTGCATTTTTTCCATCGTATTGTGTGTCTAAATATAGCATCGTATATTAGGAACTACTTTCATTGTAAGTAATGTACAGTCATTTAGTAGACGCTTTAGCTTTTGGTTTATTATATTTGTGGATGAACTAAGAAGCTGTTTCGTCCATTTGAAATAAGATATGATAAACAATGTGGACGAGTTTACTGAGTCACAATACAACTTCCACAACAAACGTGAGAGATGCAGTATTGAAAATCCCATTCTGATCATTTAAAGAGTTATTTCAGAAAAATGTTCGTAACTTGTTGCAAATATAATGGTTTAGACTATGACCAGTGCTCTCTGGGGTCTATACAAATAGCATAGAAAATTATATGGAAGCCATGGGCTTTGGCATATCTGCCTGAGACGTACAATTTTATAAGTCAGTGTCAAGGTGCAAGAATTCTTATTTCAGCTGACTAAGTGCACTGTCAGACAGCAACGGCTTTGCAATTTTCCACGTTAACTTTTTTTTATACAATGTTTTCGAATTAGGCTAGCGATAGAAGCCATACAGATCATGTATATAGCTGGGGTCCCTCCAAAGTGCATGCAAGTGAGAAGGCATTAGCATGGTTTCTTTAGATGATAATAAGAATGGCAAATATAACCTCAAAATGTAATTTCTTAGTTCTGCAAATCTGAATTGCACGATCTATGTCTGGGTTACAAAACTTGATACACACCGCGAAATTGGTCTGTAATTTCGACTACATTTCCAACTTCAATAGCATTCTTCTTACTACACTAAAATGAAATGAACGTGATATTCCATAGCATCTGTTTGATAATTCCATTTGAAAGAATTCGTATGTTTCCCACAACATGATTCCAAACAATCAATGACAGAGCAGAAACACACACGCAGCTGGTTCGCGACGGGTCCACTGTTCACATTTACATCGTACGGAATTGACACAGCTAATAAAACCAGTCCTTCACAAGCAGAAAAGAATACTTGAGTAGAATAGACAGAGAAACAAAATCCGTCTATCTCAGACCAACTGGAAAAGTTATTACAATGCGCATTCATTCATAATATGACTGTAACTGTCAATTTTAAGTAGGACGAAAGGAGAATTATTTTTAAACTAATGAGCGCGCGATCAAGTTCAAAAGGTCGCGGGCGGTGATAGATGCGCATTAATATTGTCACTATGCATTGATGAATGTACGGTTTTGTATCTGTTTTGGAATACAGCATACATTCAATTACTTTGGTTCTTGCAGTGTGTTTGTTTTGACTACTAAGCCTTAGATAGAAAAAATGAGTATATAATAAGACGTTTACTGCATTTGTATGGAAAATATGAACTCTGTTTTTTTTAAATAATACTGCACTCCCAAGGTTGTGCAATTTTGCTCAGAAAACCTCGTTCATATTTTCCCATACAAATGAAATAACCTATAAATAAGGTATGTACGTAAGACATTAATACACCACATCGTATATACGTAAAACTTAAGACACTACATTGCATATACATAAGACGTAAGACACTACATTGTACAGATGTAAGACGTAAGACACTACATTATAAGACACTACATTGTATGTACGTAAGACGTAAGACACTGCATGATGTGTACGTAAGTCGTAAGACACTATGTTGTAAGACGTATTACACTACACTGTATGTACGTAAGACGTAAGACACTACATTGTACATATGTAAGACTTATGACACTACATTGTATGTAATTAAGACGTTAAGACACGACACTGCATAAATACGTAAGTCGTAAGACACTGCATTGTAAGACGTATTACATTACATTGCATGTACATAAGTTGTAAGACACTACATTATAAGTCTTATGACACTACATTGTGTGTACGTAAGACGTAAGACACTACATTGTAAATATGTAAGACTTATGACACTACATTGTACGCACGTAAGACATAAGATACTACATCGTATATAAGTAATACACTACACTGAGACACTAGAAAAACTGTGTCACAAAAGGATAGCATAGACTTTAGAATGGTCCCTGTATTGTAGAAATTTTGGTAGCATGGTTAAAAGCCTGAAATCTTTCCAAGATACAGTAACTTTAAGTATGATAAAACTATAAGCCAAGATCTGTCAGAATCTTCCTAGCTTCATTTTTATTTCTAATAAAACGTTAATTTTAGTGTAAGTAAAGTTATCAGATGCAAAATCTTAAAAAACTGGAGTATCAGTTTCAGTTACACAAGTTTTGAAAAATTCAGGTCAATGAGTCCTAGCATGGGTTTCGTTAGCCTGGTTCACGGCCCGTCTGCAAGCTAACGTTCAGGTGGAACTGGTACGAGGAAATCCATTACTTCAGAATGGTGTCAGTATTGTCTGGTTTACATCTTCATTTCCATTGTGTCACACTCTAAACGTTGATGCAAAGAGGCAGTACAATATGGTGGTCTTAGGCACTCCAAAACTTAGTTCCAGCACACTTTTTCTCAACAGGATCAATACCAATAAAATTTGGATTGCCCATTTTTTTCACAACATGAAGTATGCAAACTCAGCATCATTTGAATACACGTGAAGGACGAATGATTTAAAGCGGACAGCATATTAAGGGACAAAGGTGTTTCAGTTTTTAATCAAATATAGATGACCTGAATAGACTTTCAACTTTTACAACTTAGTGAACATCTTATTCCTCAATAAAACTTGCTTGCACAATTTAGCAAGAAACATTCGATGTAGAAAATAAATCTAATATGTATGTTGTTATATACGCATTAAGATTTCATTAGAGTTTCATCCTACTAGCAGTTGCTCAAATTTTCCTACAATTTTCGGATTTATTTTGCTGTTGGACTTTTGGGAGTCTGACTGCACGATTTAAAACCACAGATGTAGTTTCTGGGAAAGTGATTTTTGATTCAAGATAATGAAAGTAGCGCCGATTTATGCAATGTGCACATGTGCATTGTTCAGTGAGAACAAGTCATTATGCAAAGAAGATATATCGATTCTTCAACCTAATTACAGTCAAACTTGCCCTTGCAAGCGCCTTTATTAAAGACACCTGCTGTTAAAGAAAAGCAGATAAGATCCCTTTCTCATGTATCTATTCTTTTTTATTAAACCGCGATATCAACTACATATGTTCATACAGAATATAAAATCTCTGTTGCCTAGTGTACAGCCTTTGTATACAGGATTCACTGTAACTACTACTGCTACATTTGGTACTGCTATCTGCATTAGAAGATGATATATTTTGTCATCACAAACTGTTTCCAATATACGCATTATGCACACAAGTGAATATCCACTCCTTTTTGCACGACATGCCAACTAGTGACCATGGAAATCTATTTAAGGACACTATATCCAAAAATTAGGCCAAGATTGGTCACATGATACCAGAAATATCAATTGTAAAATACGTTCCCTTCTAGGCAATTGTTGCCCTTTGACCTTCAAAATCGGGGACATTTGAGTCACACTCCAAACAAAATTTTGTGTAAATCACCTTGCACGAGGTTTCATTTCCTTTTGTCAAGTACCAATATTAGAGAATGACATTGCCATGTTGTGGAGAGGGAGACATGATTTGCTGTGAAAAACAAATTCCTTCTAATTTAACAAAATTTAAATGCTCTGCAATGAATGCCCTGACATATTATTGCATTCCAAAACATCTTGATTTAAGCTGTGTTTCATTTGAAAATCTTGATTTTACAAAAATAATTTTTCTGCATCCAGTTGGCTTGTACGTGTTCTTTGCAAAATTTCATATGTGTATCCAGCCATATAACTACCTTACTCCTTGCCCAGAATAGGTCACAGTAACCCATTGTTCATATTTCTTTGAATACGTTGGATTTTTGTGTGTGCAACTCTTTATAAAGCTAAGTTTTCTAAGCTTTAGCTTGCGGCGACTTCTGATGACTATGTAACATTTCAACAAAGTGTTTTTACATCGTAAATGCGCCTCCCCCACCCCTTTCACTGGGAATATAACTACGCCATCACAAGGGTCTACTTTTCATGTGCTCGATGTTTGTTTGAATTATGTTGTAACAATTACATCATAAGGATGTCCAATGTCTCCTTAACGTATGGGACAGCTATAACCAAAACTGAACCACTTGAACCTTTTTCTCGTGCGTTGCGATTATTTAAAAAATTTCATTGTTTGTTCAATTATGCGGTCTCATTTTTCTATTAGGGTACTATGATGTTTAAGCTTTCATTTTGAAACGTATAAAACGTACATCACAATAATTCATGCAAGTAACTTTCAATCACTTGCACTACTCAAACTGTTGGTTGATATCACTGAAATCATTTTGCAATAATAATAGAATAAGTCACTGTGACTTACTGCTTCACTCTTTTAATCGTATTATGATCAGTGTTTGATTTTACATCTCTGGAAATATTGTCGACAAAGGTATATTGATATTTGATGTACGAATGCATACAGAGGCCATAGAAAGAATCCTTTTTCAGTTTCTCGTGAATGTTGATTTTGTTTAGTGACTTTAGACTTGTGTCCCAATATAGCGCATCAATACTGTATATATCAATATATTGTATCAATACTGTATGTATCAAAACTGTATGTATCAATACTGTATATATCAATACTGTACGTATCAATACTGTATATATCAATACTGTATCAGTACTGTATGTATCAATACTGTATATCTCAATACTGTATGTATCAGTACTGTAAGTATCAGTACTGTAAGTATCAATACTGTATGTATCGATACTTTATATATCAATACTGTATGTATCAATACTGTATATATCAATACTGTATGTATCAATATTGTATGTATCAATACTGTACATTGTCACTGGAATTAGTTATCCTGTAACTTGAAAGCTAACGTTATCAGATTATGCAAAGGAAATACTGACCTTCGTATTATCGTATCAATTATCGTATCAATTTGTAAATGAACTGTGTCAAAGTATTGTTGGAATATAATATACTATAAAAAATATGTAAAGCATCCATCCTTTTTCACTGGATCAGTCTGTGGCCAGGTGAATGTGCACACAATACGAGTCCACTGGTAACAATCAGCGTTTATCTTCACTGTGTTCGGGTTGGGCAGTGATGGTGGTGGATGCATAGAACAAACGAGAAGTAAACGAATATTAATGTAAATAAAAATAGTTTGTATTTTGCAATAAACGATATCTAAAATGTGGCACAAAAATAGCACGAATCCGATCGTGCTTCCCCAAACGGTAATAGCAATATTTGTATAAACTCTTCCAACTTTTTAAACACACCCATTCAATGTTAAAACACTAAGTGAGACAACACTAAATTTGTAATTTCAGTAATTATTTTCTCCAATAAATTTATTTGATCAACAGATTTTTGTATCAGTATATAAATTCCGAAATTACCTGCAAATGAGCCTTTTATCATATTAGATACCGCAAACTACAGTATCCGCCGCAATATTGTTGTTGGAAAGGTCAAAGTTGACAAAAAGCTCGTGCTTATTGGTACTTCAGGAAAAAGTTCAAGGGGCCAGTCTAGGGTTTCATACCCAAAACGTTTTAGAATATGAAGCCGAATGTGACAAACAATAACAATGAAGAAGCAAATGTAGTGTTCTCATCTATTCCTTTCTATGCGTTGGTGAAACAAAAATCAAATATCAGTACAGAATTATTGTTTAGTGTGAAATACATTGATATAAAAATCAATCTTGACAGAAAATACTCTTATACATTCCCTATCACAAAGGCTGTTCTATCAAATATTATTTATACTGCGTAAGATAACAGGCAATATTAAGCAAATAATTTTTATGTAATGAGTTAAATATCAAATACACATTTTATATTAATATCGTTAATTAAGGCATAATATTAACGTCTCTTTTTTGTCCCTTTCATTTTGCACAACGCTGTTAAATCAATCAGTTGCTAAAAATATCTAAACTTCAAAGACTAGTTACGGGAATATCTGAATTATTTGCACATAAAATTATTATTTTTACTGAATATCACAGATTACGTTGGATTTACGCATAACACATTTTATGAAGGTGCATGAACCCATCTAACGCCGGTTGAAACCTTTATGAACCAGAGTTACTTCAAGTCTATCCCACTTAGAGGTCATAACATGTGATTATTCGCTCCATCGTGTTTATTATGATCATCCTTCAATTCACTATGATTTGATGTAGAATTAGTCAGGAGGTGAAGTGATGTGGAAGTCGAGTGGTTGAGATCAGAATAATGAGCTGTTTGACTGGGCACCACGTCGTCTTCATATTCGCTAATACCTCGACACAACTTACACGAAAGAATCCTTTTGAACGCCAGCTTGTAATGTCTATTAAAAGTGTAATACAAAATCGGATTAAGCATTGAATTAATATATCCAAGCCATAAGGCTATAGTCCACGGTGTATATGGGATTTTGTACCCTATTACAGGGTCAATTATATTCATCACAAAGAATGGCAACCAGCAAATAAAAAAACAACCCATGATGATGCCGACAGTTTTGGCGGCTTTTGTCTCGTGTTTTAACTTTCCTTTACGATGATGTTTATGGGCGGATATTTCTAGTGAACGAATCTGATGGGCTTGTTTCCGGGCTGCCATGAATATCTTTACGTTGCATATACATATAAAAACAGTTGGAATGTAAAACGCAATGAGGGAACAGACCATGGCGTATGGTATATTAACTACAAAGGCGCAATGGTGTTCGTCCGCGTATAAACAGTCAACGTATTCTTCTATACCGATCAGGTTCCATTTGTTAAGGATAGGCACAAACGATATAAACATGGGCACTATCCAACAGAAGGCAAGCATCCCAGCAACTACTTTATTTGACAGTCTTTCATGAAGGAAAGGTCGGCAGATAGCCAAGTATCTGTCTATTGCCAGGCAAGAGAGATTGAAGATGGATGTTGTTGTGAACATAACATCAAAACTCGTTGTGACAAGGCAGAATAAACGGCCGAGGTACCACTCTTTATTGTTCATCTGCAGGTAGATTCCAAAAGGCATCACAAATATGGCTACCAGCATATCGGCAGCTGCAAGGGAAACGACAAAGACATTGGTAACCGTTTTCAGTCGTTTGTGCGTCAACACCGCCAAAATTACAAGGCCGTTCCCCAAAATAGTTAATACGGGGAAGATACAAAGAATGATGCCTATTAAGTAACGCTGCCATTCACCATATATAGGTGGAGGTCCTGATGCTGTCGCCCATATCTCTGCACATTTGTTGTTCACAAGGTCGGTTCCGGAACCAAAAGGCTGTGATGTAGTGTTGTCCAGAATGTCAAATGTAAAATTGTGAAGAAATGACATTTCGGCCACAACCAAACCAATCGTATGTCCCCATGAAGCAGCAAGGAACAAAAATTAACCTTGCATCACATACATCAGTGTCGACTGTTGTTTTTATCGTGGCTTGTATCAGTACTTGTCATTGTATCCACTTTGAGAACAAGAAATCGTAAAATATCTTTGCTTCGTTTACTCTTTACACAGTTAGAAATATTTTATTAGCTGTATCACACTACATTATGCCCGCCCACTTATATATCCGTGTCATCCAGAGTTGAAATGTCCTCCTGGAAACCAGTGAGAGTCTTGAATAATCCTGTCCTGTGTTTAGCCACCGAGTTTCACAACAATGGTGTTATTCTGAAACGAAAACATATACTATGAGCTAGGCCGAAAATATACTAAAGTATTATTCAATAAACCTATTATAATTCCTACTGATTGGAACTGACGCAAACTGCACAGTAAGGATTGACTAAGTCGTAGT
The DNA here is from genome assembly GCA_016617855.1 of Megalonaias nervosa. Classification (NCBI taxonomy): domain Eukaryota; kingdom Metazoa; phylum Mollusca; class Bivalvia; order Unionida; family Unionidae; genus Megalonaias; species Megalonaias nervosa. Next base: position 33,551 of record JAECUM010013363.1, on the reverse strand, counting down.
ACGTGCCGGTAAACCGGTAAGCATATGTGTGGCTTAGTGAAGTGTATCAAACCTTGATACAACTATAAAGAAAGGGCTGGATGAGAATCTTGACAAACTACTACTACTACTACTACTACTACTACTACTACTACTGATGTTGCTGCAACGACGAACAGAACTTCTGCTGCTGCTGTTACTACCAGTACTACTATCATATAAGTTTTGGTGATAATATTTAATTTATATAAAAACAAAATGGAAATGGAAGGCAGGTATGAATAAGTGATAGAAAGAGGTACATTAAGAGGGTGCACGATACTGTATCTCTCTTACAAAGCCAACCCTCGCCGAGGATAATCCTAATAATAAATTCATTTAGTCTGACTGTGTTTGTCAAAACGCTGCATTAAGACAACGTACGTCATTTATTAATCGGAAAATCAATTATACCACCAGCAGGCGCATATGATTCAAATCGTTTTCGATTTGAGACAGGCGAAGTCCTAAAAGATATGAGTACATCGATTGTTTGATGTTAAACTCGGAACAAATGCCATTTTTGTTTTGAGTGAGTATGTGCGAATATTTCCTTGTAACAAGAAGGAATTGTAATATGAGGAATGGAAGTGCGGACTTGCATAATCGATGCAGAGATTCACAAACTGCTAAATTATGAAACCATGTGTCATTAAAGGGGAATTTTTAGTGCAAATCAGAAAAAAATTTAAATCATGGTTAAGCTTACAATGATAACAGCAAAATCACATCAAAATTAAACAGTCAAGTACATCAATTTTATTATTGGGTATTTTCAATTTCTGTTTCGTGTTTTCAGCTGCCATAGAGTCAAAAGGCTATGTCAGATGCTATCGAGTCAAAAGGCTACGTCAGCCTTTTTATGAAAACAAACTTTCTGAATAATGCAAAATGTTAAGAAATAAAACTCTACCTTTCCTGGTGTTGCTTGTATTAAACCTTTATACTGTGAGAGTGTTGACGTTCTCGGTGTTACCAAAAGGGCTTGTTCTGGCCGAGATATCGTTATCAAAGATGTATTCTTGTAAGAAGGAAAAAAAAAACAGCTTTTTGCGCAAGAAAATGAAGCACTTTTAGTAAATTATAAACTAAATTTATTTATTTACTTTTTCGTAATACAAAACTTATTTCATTCAGGGTCTGTCACATGAGTGAATTTGTATCCAGTCTTTGATGGTCTGCGAGACGAACTTTTTGCACCTACAACCGGACTGTACAACACTAAAAGCAGCATTATTTGGCGTCCCTATTATCTTGGAAAGGGAATCTTACGCTTCATTACATTACTTTACATATGTGCTTATATCAAATGTCTGCTATATTATATCGGTTAATTAACCTATTTCGTATTGAAAGCATATTAAATATGTATGATAACACCTGATGACGTCAGAAATGAATATTCATTGTTGTCATTTTAGGAATAATATAATGCCGTAGGCATATTTGACGTCTTCAATGTAATTGGTTTTCAGAAATGACGTCATTACGTCATATTAGGAATAGTCCAATGCCCTAGGCATACTAAATTCTTTCAATGTAATTTCACCACACAATGTTGTGGTTTTATTTACCAATAAAAATCGTTTTTGCCAAGTGATGAAGAGAACCTCATATTCTAATGAAATTTATAAAACTCGTTAAAAAAATATTTTGTGCACCCCAAGGATTGCAAAAGATACAAATTAATTGACTCGCTTCATAAATTTTGTGAGTATTATGGTTAGGTCCTCTTTTAATGTTTCACGGCACTTCAAAATCGAATTCACGACACATTCGTTTTGCACAGAATATCTTTAAAACGATATTTATATACATCATATCTATAAAATAATTTTTAAAAATTCGTAATGAAAATAGAACTCAACACTAGAGCGCTGATACAGAAAATACAAGTGTAATATGCGAAAAAGAACTCACATAATACTAAAAAAGAAACAAGTCATAAATTTACAGACCTACTTACCGCTTTTGTCCATAAAATTCCTGAGATTTCGAAAATTATTTTCTCGATGAGGGATATGTTTTGCTTCCATGAAGAAGATATCCTTTATTTATCAAATAAATTTAAGCAAATATGTATTGACTGGATAAATTTGTATAGTGAACTCTTTAATTAAGAAATCCTATAAAATAAAACCATATATAAATTTAGCAAGCATCATGGGGTTTTATTTTCTTAGGAATATATCTGCTTTTACAGAAGTTTTACTTTGTGGACTTTCACAATATTTATAAGGAACTATACAATAGGAGTGCACAATACTTTACGACATTTCTAAAGACCTGTTATTGAATTATATTCTTTACAGCTAATCTTTCATCGAAGTATTCAATAACAGGATGCCTGGGAAAAAATCCCTGAAAGCGTCATACACCCACCCACCCCCAAGAAAGATAATATCCATCCACAAGCTCGCTAACTTACAGTCGGGTACCCTGTTATATATTCTATCAATACTCATTTCGATTGACTGAAGTAGTAGTGGAGAAAGGTCAGGGTACTAAACTACCAAACATAAAGCCGCACAACAATTACTTGAAAGTGGCAGTCTAAACTTAAATACGGTTAATTGTATAGGCGGAACTAGGGAATGACAGATTTCTTGTGCTTCCAATAGATATTCATGATGTGCATTTTATGGTATAATTTACATTCGCTGAAACAATCACCTTTTGTTCAATTTGCATGATGAATAAAGAATTCGCGAGTGCAGACATTAAAGCGGAAGTATTCAAATCGATATGTCGGAGAAATGACATCATAGAATGAAAATGAGAAATAGCCTTTCTGAAAGTGATATATTACTAGGTTTTATGTAAATGCCTCCCAAGCCTGCCTAATTGATGAGGAAAGGAAAACAAGGAAAAATCAATCAGGTTTAAGTGACTGCATGCTAGTTATAATTGATGAAACAAGACTTGCATTGTAAACCCATATCGTGTATAAATACAGTTTAGAAGATACGATATGAAAGCGGGATGGGGGTGGAGTGGAGGACTCTAGTTAGAGTAGCGGTTGAATTACTCACTTTTCATCTATGTCCTAGTTCGTGTCTTTGTCGAGTTACTAACGTGGCGCAAATTTTAATCAATTAAGGGAAGTAACTCTGTAACGTCATATCTTCTTATCCTTGAAACCTAGCTAAATGGCCTGAGAGAGAGAGAGAGAGAGAGAGAGAGAGAGAGAGAGAGAGAGAGAGAGAGAAAGAGGCCTGACGAGAGAAAGAGATGGGAAGGCGGGAGGCGTCGCTGAATCAAGTTCTGAGGCAACAGCGAGTGTGTATTGATATTTAATAACCCAAATAATCATTACAGCAAAATACATGCGGGGGAATTTTGTATAAATGCACAACCGTCACATGTAATAATTTTTGCCCTAAGAAAGTTCTCAAAGTAACTTCGGTTTTATTCATAGTATATAACCGAATGCTCCCTCAATCTTGTTCCATATATCGAGTTTCCACTTCTCTATTAAATACGAAAAAATCAGCACCATATCGTTGCTATTTTAATCTGCCAATTCACTCAAAAACACATAATTTTTCGTGCGAACCGTTATTATTCTATTTTATTGAACACGTGTATTAAAGCTCTCAGACATTAAGGAAATATGTCGTTAGCGATGAATAATATTTAATTGCACAGCACATGTTATTGATGATGCCAAGGAAGCATTTCCCCTTCCATTGCTTATTCTGCATGCTTACATCTTTGCCGATGTGTTCCCAGATAATAATAAAAAAACTATTTCATTATAGAGGAAGCTAAAATGTCTGAAGTGTAGCGAAATATTTTTGTTCCAATCTCGTACAGATAAATTGCAGGTGATGAATCCAACAATCGAAGGATCAGGTTTGTTTTTCTAGATCTTTCTTATGTAGTGTACGATGGATTTTTTTTTGTCGTGTGTAAGTTGTGTTAATGGAACTCCGACCACTTTCTTTCTCGTGTAAAAAAGGAAATGATCTCAACTACAACCATAAAAAAAAAAATAAATAAATTATAGAAAAGAAAGAAAACAAGCAGTTGCAATTGATTTAAAGCATTATGAAAACTGCTTTTCCCTGTGTATGTAATTCAGTACACAATACACACAGTGTTGATATCATAGCATCTTTATGGACCACCCCCCACAACCAACTCTGATTCATTTGACCTTTCTAAAATAGAAATCGTGTTAAAAACGGCAGACAAATCATTTTCTGGTTCAAAGTAGTATGCAGTGTGTAACACTCGTCCCTTCAATAGATATATATAGAGGATCTCAAATGAGTAACGATTTAATATTGAATTTATGAAACTCGTTGAATAATGTCCGCTTTTGCTCGCCAAGGCTCGCAAAAGCAGACATTATTCAACGAGTTTCATAAATTTAATATTAAATCATTATCCATTTGAGATTCTTTTCATCACATAGTTTTTATTTCAGTGGAAATTATTTAGATAGAAAGAAGAACGAATAATTTCGTTCATTCTGACAGATGTTGCACCTTTCATTTGTTGTGTATAAAATATAGTCCCAAACAAAGTTGAACTGGTAAAAGTAGATTGTACTGTTTTACGAACTATAAATCAAAGAAAACGTTTCCATCCGAATAAACAGAACATTTTATAACTACAAAATCATTTTTCAAAACAGAATGATCAATGCGATGTGATGCTGCCACATCGTTTGATACGGTACACAGTAGGCCTAGAGTACATGTTTACCCTAAAATGTCGCTTTCAGAACTAAACGTTACATTGTTGCGATTTTCATGTGAAATAGGATTACCGGATGCAAAAATTCCCACATTTACTGAAATGCATTTGTGACCGGATATTTGCAGTATTTGATTTGGAACAAAAGACTGTACAGAAGAGGTAAACAAATTTCTTTTCGAGTCGGATTTGCATCCCATATATACTGCGTAAAGATTCTGTGGTTGGATAAAGTTCTGTCAGTTAGGAGACCCATTCATGTCCAGATTATTCTGTGAACAGAGGTGAGTTTATTTACTTCTTTAAGTTAACATTTAAACCACGCTTATATATACGGTGGATTCTATATCTATGTTGCAGATATACCGCCCCCCCCCCGCTATCAAATAAGCAATACCCTTAGTTTTACTTCTCATTGTTGTTCTTATCTTGTAGTTTTACGCCATTTTTCTTATGATGATGTTGTTATACATGACATAACAAACCCCTGTGGGGGTAATATATCCATAATCAGACAGCCGAGATAATTTTTCCTCAATTTCCTTTCGCGAGTCAATTTAAAAAATGGCCGCCAAAAATGTTATTCAAAACAAAACATTCCAGAAGGCGGGGTTAAAAACGTTTTCCCACGATCCCAGCCAATCACTAAAGAGGATCGTGCACAATAATTTCATGGGCTTATTTGAACCAATCAGAATCACATAGAGTGATATTTAACGTGTGGTAATATCAAAAATATGAAACTGCACATACTATAGGAAAACTACACCTACTATGTGGTACATATCTTTAAGTTATCAACAGAGATATATCTATCTTTAAGATCCAGTTTTATGTAATTTTATGTATTAAAATATCATTTATCTGTACTGTATATGCATTTTTCCATGTCACTTATTCGTTAAAGAATAAAACAATTATGTTAGGTTAAAAATGTAAGCTATGATGTCATCTTGTTTATGTCATGTTGCTTATATCATTGAGCACTTAGAAACTGAATATATTTAATGACGTTAGCAATGATATTGAATTTAGTTTGAATTCAGCCTGATGAAGCAATAAAGCGAAACCGGTCACACATTTTACGTGTTGGTGTTTATTATTATATATATATATATATATATATATATATATATATATATATATATATATATATATATATATATATATATATATATATGCATATATATATATATATATCAGAAGAGCGCAATTCTTTTTTCTTTGTTTTGTTTTCCATCATACCTCTGAAGTCCATGAAATAAAAACGAAAATGACAACAGCAAAATAAACAACACAAAAAAGAAGCTAGCAGTCTTTTCAAAGATGCACATCGACGCCAACATAAAAGGAAAAGCAATTATAACAATACCTAAGATATGCAAGGTCTTTTTAACAACGACAACCAGTCAGGAAAAAATGTGAAATTCTTTCTCTTTAAAAAATCAAACCCTGTGCAAAGTGAGAAACTACAGAGTGGAATTACCCGAATAACTGGTGAATTACAGTCGTGACGTCAGCAAAAGTTGCATCAATTTTTGGCGCGTTACTGTAATTTTATCTGCTTTTATACTACAAGCTGATACAATTAATGCAATATGTCATCTCTCTCGGTTGATAAATGGTTTGTATTCCAATCAATTGCTCTATTCAATAAAATATAATTAACTTGTGGTTCCACGGAAAAAATAAGGTGCATGTATGTAGGTCGATAGGAAGGTATGTAGGTAGATTTTATTAATATCAATTCTAATTAGTTAATGAGTATTATCAGTCTTCGTCAATTTCACACACACAAACATATATATATATATATATATATATATATATATATATATATATATATATATATATATATATATATATAATCCTCTGGGTGGAGGTAAGGGGCACTTAAGATGGGTGGGTGGGCTTAGAGATCTAAAGATAGACCCCTGAATACTGTCCTTTATATGTGTATAATTATTATAGCTATATTGGGCTAAGTATTAAACGGTTTAGACATATATATGGTTTATTTAAACGCATGGAATTGTATCCACGGCAACCAGCGGGCCCTGTGCCCCCATTAATTCGGACCATAATGTATGTATGTATGCATGAATATATATATATATATATATATAGAGAGAGAGAGAGAGAGAGAGAGAGAGAGAGAGAATTCTATAGAAGAATGTTTGATAATAGTAGGCAGAATTAATATTTTAATACAAATAATAATATCATACAGGTTAGAGAATTTATCATTCGTACTCTACGGAGATTCGAACCCAGGTCCGCGGGTAAATGGCACCCACCGCCTTGTCTGCACACACCAGCCCATGTTCCGCCACGACTAAGCACGCATCACCAAAAAAATGATGTGACCGAATCGGTGTTATATGCACTCGTGTGTAGCAGACACACTCGCAAGGCGACCTAGTAATTAATTCTCATTTATCTACACAGTCATCAAGTTATATAGGATTAAATATAGAGAATTATAAATATACACCAAACAGAATGGAAAGTGCTATCCCTGGATATACAGAGGATCTCAAATGGGTAAGGATTTAATATTGAATTTATGAAACAAGTTGAATAATGTCCAGCTTTTGCGAGCCTTGGCGAGCAAAAGCTGGACATTATTCAACGAGTTTCATAAATTTAATATTAAATCGTTACCCATTTGAGATTCTTTTTATCACATAGTTTTTATTTCAGTGGAAATTATTTAGATAGAAAGAAGAACGAATAATTTCGTTCATTCTGACAGCCGGTGCACCTTTCATTTGTTGTGCATAAAATATAGTCCCAAACAAAGCTGAACCGGTAAAAGTAGATTGTACTGTTTTACAAACTATAAATCAAAGAAAAAGCTTCCATCCAAATAAACAAAACACTTTATAACGACAAAATCATTTTTCAAAACAGAATGATCAATGCGATGTGATTGATGCTGCCACATTGGTTGATACGGTACACAGTACAGCAGGCCGACAGTAGAGTACACGTTTACCCTAAAATGTCACTTTCAGAACTAAACGTTACATTGTTGCGATTTTTATGTGAAATAGGATTACTGGATGCAAAAATTCCCACATTTACTGCAATGCATTTGTGACCGGATATTTGCAGTGTTTGATTTGGAACAATAGACTGTACAGAAGAGGTAAACAAATTTCTTTTCGTGTCGGATTTACATCCCATATACGTTACGTAAAGATGCTGTGGCTGGATAAAGTTCTGTCAGTTAGGAGACCCATTCATGTCCAGATTATTCTATGAACAGAGGTGAGTTTATTTACTTCTTTAAGTTAACATTTAAACCACGCTTGTATATACGGTGGATTCTATATCTATGTTACAGATATACGCCCCCCCCCCCCGCCACCCGCTATCCCTTAGTTTTACTCCTTATTGTTGTTCTTGTCTTGTAGTTTTACCCCATTTTTCTTATGATGATATTGTTAAACATGACATAACAAACCCCTGTGTGGGTAACATATCCATATTCAGACAGCCGAGATAATTTTTCCTCAATTTCCTTTCGCGAGTCAATTTAAAAAATGGCAGCCAAAAAAATGTTCATTCAAAGCAAAACATTCCAGAAGGCGGGATTAAAAACGGTTTCCCACGATCCCAGCCAATCAGTAAAGAGGATCGTGCACAATAATTTCATGGGCTTATTTGGACCAATCAGAATCACATAAAGTGATATGTTCACACGTATAATATCAAAAATATGAAACTGCACACACTGTAGGCGAAGTGTACCGACTATGTGATAAATATGTTTATACATGCATTCATGCATGTATGTATGTATATATGTATGTATGTGATCATTCATCTTATATACACGGACAATTAGAATTTTCTCATCCACGTTAGAAATAGTTGCTAAAGTTTGAAAGAATAATCATATTTCCTATTAAACTGAATTGTTCAGTTATTACTTTTAACCAAACAAATGTTGCTTTTTTTAGCACAGACTTCTTCAATAGACATTGCTAGTCTAGAAATAGGACATTTAACTTAAAAACACTTCAAGTATTAACATTATTATCGAATATTTTTCCATCTACACTAGCTCCAAAGTCAGGCTTGAATTCACAAACTAATTTGCCAATTATCACTATAAAATATTCTGTTTTCTATAATTAACGTCGAGGTACATTAATAATGTTTGATCATACTGCCTCAAAACGGGAAGGGTTATTTTTGGCGAAAAAGACATTCATATTCCGAAAATTACTCATTAAGTAAATGTAAATGCTGGACTAATCGGAAACTATACCCTTTTTGTCACTATTTCCAACTGTTTATTGCTAGTTTACTTCAAACTCCATGCAAACATTAGTTTAATTCATTGTTAAAGGTTAAAAAAGTCATCATTTTCAGTGCTGTTGCATATTAATTTGTTTTGATAACTGGAACATAGGCAAACGAAATGAAGCAGTGACAATTAATAGTTGCTGATTATTCAGTAACTCAATCAGTAAAATCATGAACTTTAAAAGTATACTTTCTTTATTTATGTCAAGTTATTTCCTAACTGTTGAAAATATTTTTAAAAAAAAAATTTAAAAAATCGCAATGCGAAATGGAAGTTTTTTGTACTAAATGGAATCATGGCTGTCAAAGTGAGAATGGTTTGCGAAATTAAATCATAAAAGAAATAATGCATTCAATTATTATTTGAAACTATGTATATTATGTCACTAATAAATTTAAATACAGTAACCAGAATAATAAAACTAATTACAGACAATTATATGTGGTATGCCGCAACACGAAGTCTGGACTCGTTACGTTAATCTAAATTGCAAAACAGCTAAGATTTTAGTTTATAATGGAAGTAATGATGTATTATGAATCAAAACATTCGGTAAAGGTAAAAAAAAAACAAAAAAAAAACAAAAAAAAACGTGAAAACAATTTACTTACTTACTAAGCATACGCGATTTTAGCGCGATCATGTGTGTGTGTGTGTGTGTGTGTGTGTGTGTGTGTGTGTGTGTGTGTGTGTGTGTGTGTGTGTGTGTGTGTGTGTGTGTGTGTGTGTGTTTCTTGACGCTAAAACTGTTCCTCAGTCCCAGATTTATGTCAGCTTTTTACAACACTGTATCAAACTTAATCCCCATACTATGAAACTGATCATCAAATCTAACACCAAAGAACTTTTTGGAGTACACGCTGTGGCAGTGAAATATTTGAAACTAGAAATGTGCGGTATTACAGGTAAACCAGTTTACTGCGTTATATGTTTGCGGTGGTACTTTTTCACTGTACTGGTAAGTCGGTAGTTTCAGTCAATATGGAATTACAGAAATTCCCAGGAATATTATTACGTCTTCAACAATATTGTTTTCATTATTCATGACAAAATAGTTTTAAAAAAGTATCATTGTTTTTACAAAACGGTTGTATCTGTCGCAAATTATTGGTGAATATCACAAACATAAATATATGAATGACTTTTTAATCACGTATTTGACACGTGTCACATATGCCAACGTGGTTGCCAAATGGAATGTTGTGAAATATAATCGGACCAAATCCAACTTTTGGAACAAATTTCTAATTAAAAAAATAAAACAAATTGCATGTCATGCTTTTTCGTTAAGTGCAAGCGAATGTGAATGTGTTAAGTATATGTATTCCTTTGTAAGACTGCGAATCATCGTACGATTTTCCGGAGCGTACTTGTTTTCTGTCTGAGCTTTACATAATTTGTAATGTCACATAAATATTTTCTGGTTTGTTGACTAAGTGCGTTATATGTTTGCTGGTCCTCTCTTTGTGTTGGCATCCCATTCAAGCGTCCCTATCTATTATATCAAAATAGAAAATGTTGATACTTGTAAGGGTGCAAATTTATGGCGATCTATAAATAGCACATTAATTTGGGCAGGTGAACGATTAATTAGATTTATGGGGACCGGTGCGTGTTAAATCGCCATACTGCAAGGATTTTTAATGGCTGTGTCGTGAGAGGTAGTGATTCTTAATTAAGCATTCGTTTATTTAACAGTCAGACAGACTGGAAGGAAAAGGGTTAACTTCGATCTTGTATCGGAAATGTCAGATTTGAAATTTTCCAGAATCAGTTATTTGGACATCCAGAGTTCAGGCGGACCGCAATTTTGGCACCTAGTTATAAAAGGCGGGAGATATATTTAATCCGGATTGGTTCCGCTAAATAAGGGGAGTGGTTTCCACAAGAAATTTCTTGGTTTTAATATGTCCCATCAAGTAATTTAGTCGGACTGCGTTTTTCTGCAAGAGTAAACAAATGTAGGCGACTCCGAGTTTGAATTTAGAAGAAATTCACTCGTAAAATAATTATCCAAGTGACCGTATGTCTGGAAAGTCGACGGACACAATTCTGGCGGAAGAAGCGAGCAAAGCTTGAAAGCACAAGGAATTTGCGCCAATCTCATGCAATCCGTCGATACCAATATAACGATTTGTTTGAATTATTTGCTTATATTTGCATGAATTTATTTATTTAAATTCGTAGGTCAATTTTCTTGATATGAGTACAACTGTGTTGAGTTCATCTGTCTGAATCCGTACCGTGATCTTCTTTATATAAGTTTGACGAATTGTTTGAATGTGTCGTCTTGATTTTGTTATAGGAAAATAGATATTCTAATAATTTCATGCCTTACCTTAGTTGATGTGAGTTACGAGAATCCGTCTGAATTCACCGACCTCAGATGATTTCACGTATGATAAAGACTTGAGTATGTATTGACTGAAATTAACGTTCTTAAACCATGAAGTGAAATTTCATATATGCTAAAGACTTGAATGTGTGTATTCGCTAGAATTAACGTTGTTAAGCCATGTAATGAACTTCATTCATTCATTTGTGTAATTGAGACGAGAACGGAACTGTCATGTCTCGTGTGATGATAATGTGAGTCAGGTTGAAATAGCCGTTAGGAAGTACATTACTCTTATGAAACTAGGTTTGTTTATGGTCTGTCATGTTTAGCTTGACCAGATAGCCTTTGGTATCTGTTTGAATTCCGATAGGGCGATATCTGACATAACGAGAGGGGAGTAATGATCTATTCCCAGTAGGATATCTGACAGGAAATTTAGGTTGCTTCTCTGTTTATTTTGGAAGGGGAAATAGCTCCACTGGACGTATCCACGTACTGACTTATCCAAGTACCTACATATCACGTACTTACGTATCCACCTACCCACACAAAGCCACACAAAGTTCGAGGGCCGAAAGAGGCGAGACAATATAGAGTTTGGAGAAGGGAAAAGTGGAAAGGACCAAGAAGAACAGCCACAGTGAAGTTGGAATGAACCGGAAATAAGCAGGTAATGAAGTTGTACAAGGCAATGACTTCGATTGTTCACTCGATTCTATGGTGAACCAATTCTATCATTTAAAACAGATCGGCTATTTATATAAATATATTTGTGTTTTGAAATTCGGTGAATGATATATTTCAAAAAGAAGTGTATCTTCCTAATGTAATGCATTATCACGGTAGTTTATGTAATTGATTAAATTGTTATATTTCATGTACGGGGGCTCGCGTCATTCTGTTTATATATCTGCTCAGATCTCTATCTATTCCACCTATACGTTTCACACTTTATATTAATATTTACTCGATCCGGGCAATAACACCGAAGGCGATCACCCTCTAGATAACGATAACCCAATAAAGCGGACACCTTGTAAGACGGTACAATCCGTCAATCAACCCACCACCACCACCACACCCGCAACAATGCTGAAGCCCAAAATACTAGCTATACGCTTGTAAAATTTTAGGCTTCGGTATCAACACTTTCTACTTTAATCAATAGGCTCTCTAATGTCAGCATGATATTTTACACAGTATCAGTTATAGTGTAAACTTAATCATACCACTTTAGTTACAGCTTTTTGATTGTAACTTGTACAGCAATTAACATACACATCAAATTCATCTACTATAAGGTACTGGCCATTTTATTTATTTATTTATTTTTTTGTTGAGGGAGGGAAGCCGTGATTTTCTTTAGAGCTGAAATATTTTCTTTTCTTTTATCTCAAGATAATTAATACTATTTTCAAATAATATCATGGATATAATATGGTTATGTTGCTATAAATGAGAGCAAGATATTTTTCCAGCTATTGACAGACTGAAAATAAACAAAAAAGTGTCAGTCTCCTGCCCCTGATCGTTGAATTGTTGGTCCATTTTATAATTACGGTGTATCGTGGTACGTATCGCGCGGTACGTTCAGAAATACCGTGGTACAGAATGTTCGTGGTTCCAGCTCTACTTAAAAAAGTGGCGTGAACTAACAAATGCCCAATTATTTTGCCCTCAAGAAAACATTGCATAATTAAACAAAGTTATGATTTCGTGAAACGGAAAATTACTTTTTTATTGGACTAATTAATAGTTTGCTATTATAATTATCTTAATATTTCCAGGGAAAGCAATAAGCCATTGAAAACAGTGTAACGTATAAACTGAAAATGCGCTCTTAATGGGACCGAACAATACGGGTGTGACGCTTTTGAGAAATAGTATCCGGTTTCGTACAAGGCGATAATCAATTGCACAGACATGATTCCGTTTAGCATCTGAAAACTGATTTTACAGTTCATAGTTTTTCCGACTGACTAGCTTAAGAAATCAGAAACTGTCAATCTGTATTGCTCGTTTTAAGCTGTTAGTTTTGTGTTATTTAACAGGATATTTTAAATATAAATCAACATGTTTTATGCGTACATGTAGTTGTATATGTACATGTACAAATAATATTATTCTCCCAGCAGTGACCGTCTTGTTTTGAAAGTTATAGATTTGGCGAGATACCGCGAAATCGTTAATTTCAAGTAAAGCGAAACTGTCCCAGTCTAATAAAAATACGAGAATATAGTTATTGCTAATTGTTTAATGGCAATCAGTACCAATAGTGTAAGCGATGATCTTTGTTATCTCTATAAATTCCATAGCCGTGAAACGGTCCTTAGCACACAAAAAAACCCCAGAACTCTGCATGCATGTAAAGCATTATTGTTATTAGTTTGCATCAAATCTCAAACTGAATGGTTTGATAATTTATAGGCATGTGACAAGACCCAGACTCAACCAGTCATTCAACTGGTCATGACTTGAATGCCTGCGTTTGACTTAGATTTTCTGGTCATAAATTAAACACTTTACATTATCCCTCTACTCGCGTTATATGCATACATGAACGGAGATGATTAGCTTACCGGGCTCATAATTAGTGAGTTACGGGTTCGAATCCTCTCCAGATCAGCCCAGGTCGGTTGTCGTGGTATGTTTCTAGGAATGGTATTTAATTGTTATTGCCAAGGCATAACATAGATTTTAATGTGCTGATGTGCAGCTAAGCATCAATAATTTAGGCACGTCAAGCTTTCGAAGGTCATGGCAAACCCTCTTAAATAAATAAAACAGTACCAGCCAGTGACTTGACGTTCAGAAAATAGGATGACCTTAGTTTTTAGAGTCTAACAATGGGCATGAGAATGACGTAAACATTTAAACCAATATTTAGGTTCTATATTTCTAACATTTTTCAGAAAGAAGCTAACCAGGAGCACAATGGCACTGAAGGTGAGAACTTTTTGGATTTCGAGCAGCATCGCTGCGTGTCTCCATAGTGAGGAGAGATATGCCAAAATAGTTTATGTTGTCCAAGACACTTTAGTCTTCGATATTGGCAGCCACCATGCGCTGAAACAAATCAGTTGCGGAAAGAAGATCATATTTGGCCACAGATGAATGCATTTGTGTTGTAATCAAAACAGTCTGGTTCTAGAAAGCTCTACACATTTCCAATCAGATGCAAGAATCGATAGCCCTTAATGTCCGATACATGGTTTAATGTGATTGAAACGCGGCAGGTTGCCTTGGAAAACGACGCCTATAATTGATTAATTGTCACAAACGATAGATTGTACTGCTATGCAATTTATATGCTCCATTCTTGTTTTCAACAACGTATCTAATTAAGCATGCGTTCTTTGATCGATGAAAATGCATAAGTTTCAAACTGAAAACAAAAAAGTCAATACTATGTAAGATGACATACATTTGATCTTAAAGTGAAATTTCAATACAATGCGAGTTGGCTTATGCAGGAAAACAGTTTATCTTTTACCGAACGTTACACATTATTTCAATTTATAATTAATATTGCTAGACTAGGTTTCTTGAAACTATACAGAGAAGCATATTTCTAAATATTACAAATAATTTTGTTTAAATTTTCAATCCTTTTATTTTCATCTTAAAGAGATCAAAATAATTTAAAACCTTATTTAGTTAATGTTCTGCACTAAATGTATAATTCAAAACAATGATAACTCATCAACGCAGAACATCCTAGTCAGTGTCGTACATAAAGGAAATAAATTTATCTCATACATCCAGTTCAATTCAATTAAATAGCATGTATTTTTCCAAGGTATATGCCTTCTTTCAGAGAACGTAGCATAGAGGTTACATATGTTGAATAATGTTCCTATGCGCTATATATATATATATATATATATATATATATATATATATATATATATATATATATATATATATACTAACTATATACTATATATATATATATATATATATATATATATATATATATATATGCATGGCCATGCATACTGAAGCACGTCTGTTGTGTAATCGTCAGTTTCGTAGGTACGTTGTTTTGCACGTTGTTAAGCTCTTCAATTTCAGAGGTAAAGTAAAATCTGCGATTTGTCCACAATTCCATAATGCTTAAATAGAATGTGATCAGTTTCGAAAAACACCAGAACTTTGCGCTAACATGTTAATAAATGGAGTGGTCCTTAAAATGTTAATTACCCAACTTCAGACTATCTCTTGCGTTCTCATTCGCCAAAGTGCGTCACGTAAGATCTGGTATAATCATGTCAGTAGGAAAATTACCGGGTCAGCGTGACGTGGCGCATTTAATGGCGTCATTTTGTCATAAAGTCGCTCAACATTTCCCAGTTATGCTTACACCTACGAATGATAGGATATAGTGTGCAATTCATATGGTCATTGGCAGAATAGATTCGTTGCATAGTTTGTTAGTGGTCTGGTATAAAATGATACCGAAATGTTAACAACCCATATAACTAAGTGTACCTACTCGTAGATTTAATAAGAAAGCACCGCTTGGCTCGCTTGGTCACACTGCATATTATTTATCTCTCTCCGTTGTCCTATACACTGGCCCAGTATATCAAAAGGGCAAGAAATAAAATATGTCTGTTTTAAATTAAATGCAATAATTAGTCTCTTAAACCTGAAATAAATTCAAGCAAGCTCCTGTATATCGAAGTTTCAGATTTACATTTCACGGTTGCATAAATTCACATTGGCAATCGACGCAAAATATATCCAATGAAAATCTCTAGGTAGAATATATTTACCTTAGAATACCTTTATGTAATACACAATAACATAATATATTTACCTTACAATACCTTTACTGATTCTGAAATACGATCTTCCAATTGTCTGTGTTAACTCTTTCAGAAATGTCTTTGTGTTTGTAAACCCCTTTACGTCATCGTCAAAAAAAAATAAAGCCATACAATATCGTCAACTGTTATTTGAATATTAGATAAACAGCCTGACTTTGACCTGAACTTGTTATCTGTATTCTATAATCGCCACTGTATCACACAAAACTTTACCGTCGAACAGGTCTCATGCCTCAGTAGGTCTGCTGTTTGCAGACAGAATGGGACACGCAAATTAGTTGTAAAACTCGTCGTTTGTGACAATCAATTATAGGCGTTCTTTCCTCGAATACCAAAGTAAATGTATATTTTAGCTCTTCAACAACGACAGTTTAATGCAAAACTTACACCTCAGCAAGACTTTAAAACATGAAATAGCATATTATTATTATTATTATTATTATTATTATTATTACTACTACTACTACTACTACTACTGCTACTTTTCATTTAAAGCCACGTGGACTGCCTTAGAAAAAGGAACCGTAACATGGACATTGTCGCCAATGATGGATTTGACTGTAATGCAATTCGCTATCTCAGCGTTGCTTCAACAGAAGATTTAATTACGGATGCCACATTGTTTAACAGAATTTCTCAAAATTCTAAATTTAGGAAGAAAAGTCAGTTTGAACATAGATTTCCTTCTCTTTCAAGGTAATATATGTAAAGTCGACCACGAAATTGCTTTTTGAAGATTGTCCACTTGGTCGTAAAAAGAAAATTTACCATTATTCATTTATTATATACTGTCACGCGTGAGCCATATTGGTAATGATACTTAATTTGATTTGAATCACAAAAAAACGAATTGTAAACATAAATGTAATTGAATATCTGAACATGTAAACGTTGTATTCTAATTTCGAAAGTTAAAAACAGAAATAGTTTCAAATATGAGTATATATAGTTTTGTATTTAAATATCAAAACTCAGTGCACATGGTTTCTAATATAATTTATTTTAGCTAAATTTATTACAACCTGGCCAAGGATAATCCCACAGCATTATCCTTTTCAAACCAGCGTTCCTGTCATTAGTTGGTGGATGTATTTTATTAATATTTACTAATTTCAAAACAGATTTAACAGGTTCACCAACTGCTGCACGTTATTTTAAAACTTAAATCAGTGGATTTGTTGCCAAAGTGGCATTTTGGCGGGTTTCGTAGAAATTGACGAAATTTGATTACAACTACGTTGTTCTGTTTACATTTAATTCCAACAGGATACTTTCTTCCATCACCATTGATTTTTATTCACCGATATTTGATTATTGCATTTACTGAGGATAACAGCGTGTATGTATGCATGTATGTATAGTGCTTAACGGAACATCAACACAGTCCTGGATATATAAAGCCAAGCAAAAGCATTGTAGCAAAATGGTAAAGGCAAACTCCTTTGGAAAATCCCCAGAAAGGAAACATCATCCAAGCAAATGTTAATATTCACAGGAAAGACGTTGCAGAAGCTTCCCGGAAAAGTTCACAAAACGAACACAAAGAGAAAAAGGGCTAAATTCCCCAAACACAAGGTCAAAACTAATTTACATAAGCTGCGGCCTTTTAAAATTTTATAATTCAATAAATACATCGGAACGTGGCTTGCATTAGTCGCCTAATACGACATGATGGGGGGGGGGGCTGTACACCAAATCAGAGCCAAGAAGAGGATGGAGAGTTTCAAGTATTGAGTTTAATTTCTATCTTCAGCGAAGCTTAGCGAGTAAATAATTACAGTAGTTTAACGGGTTTATTAAAAAAAAGAAACATTTGAAACGGGTTTGTTAAAAATCATTGGAAACAGGTTTGTTAAAGATCATTGGAAACGGGTTTGTTAAAATTCATTGGAAACGGGTTTGTTAAAAATCATTGGAAACGGGTTTGTTAAAAATCACTGGAAACGGGTTCGTTGAAAATCATTGGAAACAGGTTTGTTGAAAACCATTGGAAACGGGTTTGTTAAAAATCATTGGAAAGGAGCACAAAAGTAGTAAGATTCTACTTAATACTTGCTGTTAATACAGGATCTCGAATAGGTAACGATTTAATATCGAAATATGAAAAGAGTTTAATAATTTCTAGTTTTTGCCAGCAAGCAAAAGCTGAAAATTATGCAAAGAGTTTCATTCATTTAATTTTAAATCACTACACATTTGAAATCCTGTTTATCAAAACTTAATATTAAATCATTACACATTTGAAATTTGTTTATCCAAATTTTCTATTGTACTGGAAGGAGTTTGGATAGAAATGCGAACATATTATTTTTCGACATGTCATTACATTCTGGCTCAGGTGATTGTACTTTTCAGTTCTTGTATATAAAAAATAGTCCAGACACGAGCTGAATTAATAATGCATTTTTCGACAACCAGAATCATTTAAAAGTAGATTTGGTCACACATTATTACTCAACGAGCAACTGTCCTTCCAAATCAAAAGAACATTTGACACCGACATTATCATTTTTCAACACTGGATCTCCAACTGAAATTCCAATGCGAAGTCACAGTGCTGGGTAGGATCAGGTCAGCCGAGTAAGTTCATACGCCATATACATGGATTTTCATGAGACTGTTTACGTTTCCTCCGAAGAGTGTGCCGATTCCACTATGGACTTCCGCCACATATGCAGTATTGCATGAGGCAGAAAGAAAAAAAACAAAAAACAAAAAACAAAAAAAAAAAACAGCATTCCAGTTTTTGGATATAGATGTGCATGAATAATTACTAGACGCAAAAATTTTACTAAATCTTGACTATACAGTAAATGTGTTACCCTGTATGATAGTGATTCAAGATTTAATGTTTTGTTAATTGGGAGAATGTTATGCCTGGATAGCTCTATATCAGTGGGAGACTGGTATTTGTCAATTCTTTTCATATCAAAGGTGAGTTTATTTACTCCTATTTAGATTGACATTTAAACCACACATGTCATAAAGGTTGGGTGTAATGTACTTATGTTATTGTTTCACATCCAGAAGATCCCATCTAGGGTAAATTGGCCATATTCCGACAAACGTAACAACTGCTGTGCGTTTCTGTGATAGTCGACCATACTTTTTCCCAATGCCCGTTTGGTATTTGACTGGAAAGATGGTCGCAATGTTGTTGATAGTAATAGTAAATTAAAAAGTTCCAGAGGGCGGGATCAGGAAGATTCCCAGGGTCGCAGTCAATAAATAATGACAACTATGCGCAAGGATTTCATGGTCTTATTTGGACCAAACAGATTCAAAGAAAGCGCTATGTTAACGTGTTGATATATCAAAAATATTGCAAGCACTGTGTGTAGAGTATTCTAATTGTGTGATATGTATATGCTATTAACTGAGTCTTGAAAAAATATTGGACTCAGATCATGTGGCGCAGGATGCACGAGCTTGCGAATACATTCCACGCCATGTGATTAAGGGCCCAACGTTGTTAATATTAAGTCAATAACCTTCTTATTAAATACAAAACTACAAGCATATTAAACATTCCTTTATGTTATAAGAATAACACAGCTGAAACAAAACAAAATATTTCAATAATGACCATGTCGTTCAATTAATGAATAAAACGTGAATGCCGCGCAGTAATACAGGTTACATTACTTCTGTGGGGTCCGCACGTACATGGGACGATTCTCGTTCAACACTGAACGAGCTTAGTTTATTGAAGAGGATGGAATGTCGTTCAGCTCATGAAGCGCAACGAAATGAAAAACAATATCAGAGAAAAAATGCGTTATACATCAATGAAAATTGGAGATACCATTATGAAAAAAATGAGCCAGAAAAATTCAGTCTAGTGTTCCAGTATACTTGGGATTGTCGCAATGCTGATGTCATGGTGGCGGGTAAATCTAAAAGTGCAGTGTGGTCCATGATTGTTGCCAAGGTATTGTGATCCATTGGTCTTGGATAATATTTTAGAAATTAATTCTCAGTGAACGATAAAGCAATGCCGTTCAGACTGGATAAAAGTACGCGAAAGAGAAGTCGTTGACTTATACAGTGTAACATAGGTGAGTTTGACTCTCTCTCTCTCTCTCTCTCTCTCTCTCTCTCTCTCTCTCTCTCTCTCTCTCTCTCTCTCTCTCACACACACACACACACACACACACACAGCAGCAGCAGCAACTAGCGATCGCTAGCCATGAATTTTCAATATTTGTATGAATCATATTTATTTTATATATTTTTCCTTGCAATATCAATCTTTAGATGTATTCAGATTTTCTTTTACTTAATTTATATGGTAGATAGTTTTATTTCGGGGAACACAGGATCTATTGATCCTTAGGCATAAATTATTCAGTCTTTCTCGGCATCTGGTGGCCATCAAATTTATGACGTGGTCAGCGTTCCAGGTTTCCGTTGCCATTTTTATTTAGTCTTTGCTAACCTTTCATATTGACCTCAATTTCGTGTCGGTCTATATAAGGTTTACTGGTTCATAAAGCATCATATTTATCTTAACAAAGGTCAATAGCTGTAATATGACTGAGGTTCAGCAGGGCAACAAGTTTATTAGCGCGTAACTGCGTCTGCATCGGACATCTTTTTGTTATATTGCTTTAGTCACAGATCACGGCATAATTTGATTTAGAGTCACCCACCTGACTGATCCCATTAAAGTTGTATTAGACATTTATTTGAACAGACAATCAGCGAAGTACCAAACAAACAAACAACATGTTAACAAGTAAGTGGTTTTTATACTAATGAGTACCATTGAACCTATTACAGATCGGCTTCATCGCGGACTTTGTATAGCATCAATACATCTATGTTTCACGTGCTTACGCGCTATATCAAAAGTACTTGAATTTAGATGCAGTAAATAAAAGGATTATACAGAGTCCATTTTAAATTAAGCACAATAACTAAACATTTAACCTAAATAAATCAATTAAAGTAAGTCCCTGAATGTCAAAAACGCTGCTTTAAATCTACAGTCCACGGTTGCAGAGATGTCCGATGTATGTGTTCAGTCAAAATCAGAACACAAAATCTTTTCGTCGTAGAATAACTTTACATTTGTTGAAAGAATTTTGAATTGTCTTTGTGAACTTCGTTTACGTCTTTCCCAGCTGTCTATGTTTCCAAAGACCTTTAACGTAAAAAAAACAACAAAAACCCATGAACAAAACAACGTTGTACACTATTATGTATATGGCTATACTTTTGCACCGTACGAGAACATTCCATAACCTAGTCTGTTAGCGGAAAAGTATTGAAGCATCATCACATTTTTATTATATACTTTGGAGTGAAATATTGACGAACTAATTTTAATGTTTCTTTGATCCCTATATTTTAAAATATGAAAAATATATTCTTTTATTTTCACATATGAAAATATAAAATTTCTCACCATGCCATGCCACGCCTAATTGTATGTGCCTACATAAGTTAAACATGCAGTCTCCACCAACCCCCTCAAAAGAAGCAGGTAACTTTTAAGAAATAAAATAGAAACTGCATTACACTTCAGACATGGAAATTCATTTTTGCTGAATAAATTAAGCGACACCGTTCGCGTCTCTATGAAGTTCCTTCCCCTTACTTCCTTGACAACAGTGATAAACCCGCTATCACGCATTGCTGGATCGGACTTGCTTTGTGGTCAGATAGGATCAAATAATTTACAAAAAGGTCAAGAAATGTCATATGCTGCTACAGATTAGGTCATTCCAATGCTACCGCTCTCTTAAGTCGCTGATATTTATATGATCAGGCTGTAAAAGTGGGGTGAAGATACGAAAATGAAGGTGGGGTGTTGTGCTGGGTGACTGAGTTAGTCTTTTACTCTTCGATTCTGGAGCAAGTTTGTAAATAATAAAATTAATTTCTCTTTTCCTGTGTGAATATTATACGTATTGCATCTTGTTGTAAAAAACCATATATTTTAACTCTTGGCTATGCCATTCGTTACAATATAACATTTTTGTACCACCCGAATAAACAATATCAGGTATTAACTATGGAGAAGAAAATATCCGCAATATATTATGACAAGTCATAATAATGTTAGATTGAAAAACTTGGTAGAGACCAGAAAGTATTCTGTTATCGCCTCTGTACTTAAATTGTTCCTTTCTGTGTCACACAAAATTTTAACATCGAACAGAAATCGTGCCTCATCACGTCTATTATCTGAAGACGTAGCTGTAGGCCACAAATCGGTTGTGATAACTGATCGGTTATTGGCCTTCTTTTCCTTAAATGCTAAAGGAAATAACTATATTGTCTTTTCTACAGCGTCGGTTTCATGAAATCTTCACACCTCAGCATTAATGTTCAACAATGAGACGACGTATACATGTACAGTATTTAACTGCTATGCAATTCTCGGTCACTATTCTCGCTTTAGCAGAAGATTTAACTATGTGTGCATCTTTGTTCAGTGTAATTGCTCAAGTTCTGAATTTTTAAAGAAATGTCCGTTTAGAAAATTACGACAGTGGCATATGGGCGAGTTCCTACATGAAAACTGTCTCCTTTTTGTCCACTTGGTCGTAAAAGTAAAACTGACCAATGGCCACTTGCCACAAAGTGTCCAAAGTAAGCCATATTGACCGTGTAGCTTTCTTTATCTGAATCGTATAAGTATTGCATGCAAGTATTTGAAACAGGCAATTTGAGAAAATATAGATAAATAGAACGTGTTTCTAATACGAGCCCGTAATGTTTTGTATTCTAATTTATAAGGTAAATAGAAAGTGTTTCCAATATAACCCTGTCAAGTTTTGTATTCTAATTTCAATAGTAAACAAAAAGACTTTTCCAACATAATTTACTAAGGTTAAATGTATTTAAACTGCATAAAGGGTGGTATTTCAATATTTTGATCTGAAATTGACCTTTCTGACATAACAGGGTGGAAGATCAATATTGACAATTCGGGTAAATATTTACAAATTGCATATTAATCAATATAGAATTAACAGGCTAACCAAAGTCGCACGTCTTCTTCCAAATTGCGTTCGTGGATTGCGGTGAAAATTGCATGTGAGTGTATTTTGCATAAATGATTACAAATGACTGAAATAATGTTTATTTTTTCTGAACTTGGACGTCCACCAGAATACTTTGATCAGTCCTCATAGATTTCTTTAATGGTTTTTCTTTTTAAATTATTGAATATACAAAGGATCATGCTATGTATGTATGTATGTATGTATGTATGTATGTATGTATGTATGTATGTATGCATGTAAGTATGTATGTATGTAAGTATGTATGTATGTATGTAGGCAGGTAGGTAGGTAGGTAGGAAGGTATTTATGTAGGTAGGTAGGTTTATATGTAGGTAGGTACTTGGATACGTAGGTACTTACGTACTTACGTACATATGTACGTATGCAGTGCTTAACGGCATATCAGCACATTCCTGACAATATAATGGCAATCGAAATCAAGGAAGCAAATCTGAAAATGGTAAAGGCATAAACCTTTCCAAAGTCCATAGGAAGACAAATTCCTCCAATCAAAAGTTAATATACACCAGGACAGATGTGGCAGACACTGCCCAAAAGTACAACAAAGCAAGATGAGGCCCCTCCTAAATTGACAAACTCCCCAAAATAAAGGTCAAAACCAATCTATATAAGCTGCAACCTTATGTAAGTCCAAACAACCTAATGACCACACAGCACGAAGCTCTAATTTAAAACTTGCATGTTTTATTTTTCTTGTTTCACATTTGTATGGCTTATTATTAAGCCGAACACTAGTTCTTCACGTCATGCAATGCAAAGCTCCACCTAAACACTTAATACAAAGAATTATTGCTATTATGAACCTACAAAATAAACAGCGAATTCCCTATGTTAAATAATTAAAGATGGCCCATTTTAGAAAACTAATCACGATGTCACGAATTCTTGTGAATACTGTATGTTAATGCGTCTGTTGCTAAAGTGGCTAATTATTCCAGCTGAGAAATATCTTCCCAACACCGACTCTCCATAATCAACAACTAATCACTAAAATCTATGTAAGGGTGCAAAATTTCTGTCGATCTATGAAGTGCACATTAATTTGGGCAGGTGAACGATTAATTAGATTTATGGGGACCGGTGCATGTTTAAATCACCATAATGCACGGATTTGTAATGGCTGTGTCAGGAGAGAAACGCTTCCTAATTAAACATTCATTTATTTAACCGTCAGACAGACTGATCTTGTATCGGAATTGTCAGATTTTGAAATTTTCCAGAATTAGTTATTTGGGAATCTCGAGGTCACGCAGACTACAAATTTGGCGCCTAGTTATTAAAGGCGGGAAAGATATTTAATCCGGATTGGTTACGCTAGATAAGGGGCATGATTCCCACACGAAATCCTTGGTTTTAATATGTCCCATCACAAAAGTTTAGTCAGTCTACACGTTTCTGCAAGAGAAAACAAAGGTAGGAGACTCCGAGTTTGAATTTAGAAGAAATTCACTCGTAAAATAATTATCCAAGGGATCAGATGTCTGGAAAGTCAACGGACACGATTTTGGCGGTAGAAGCGAGCGAAGCTTGAAAACACAAGGTGAAATAGCTCTACGAGACGTATCCACGTACCGACGTATCGAAGTATCTACGTATCTACGTAATTACATATCCACCTACCCACACAAAGTTCAAGGGCCGAAAGAGGCAAGACTATAGAGAGTCTGGAGAAGTGAAAAAGAAAAGTGGAAAGGACCAAGACGAACAGTCTCAGAAAGGTTGGAGAACAGTCGCAGTGAATTTGGAATGAACCGGAAATAATCAGGTTATGAAGTTGCACAAGGCAATGACTTCGATTGTTCACTCGATTCTATGATGAACTAATTCTATCATTTAAAACAGATTGGCTATTTATATAAGTATATTTGTGTTTTGAAATTCGGTGAATGATTTATTTCAAAAAGAAGTGTATCTTCCTAATGTAATGCATTGTCACAGTTATTTATGTAATTGATTTAAATTGTTATTTTCATGTACGGGGGCTCGTGTCATTCTGTTTTATATATCTGCTCAGATCTCTATCTATCCCACCTATATGTTTCACACTTTATATTGATATTTACTCGATCCGGGCAATAACACCGAAGGCGATCACCCTCTAGATAACGATAACCAAAATTCCACTACACCCACCCCTAACAAAGGGGGGGGGGTGATACGTAGCAGTCTAACAAAGCTATAATCAGAGACGTAAATGCAATTAGTACAAACTGCTCTCGTGGCCTAGTTGTTAGAGAGTCCGCCTCGGTTGCAGGAGGTCACGGGTTCCAACCCCGGCCGAGTCATAATAGAGACTTATAAAAAATGGTCCTAACAGCTGCTTCGCTAGGTGCTCAGCATTAGGAGGTTTTGTTAAGACTGGTAGGCCTGGTGTCAGGATAATGTGACTGGGTGGGACATCATGCTACATGTCTGCGGCATGATGCCCCAGTGCTAGACATCACTATAAACTGCCACATATCGTAGCGATATGACTGAAAAATTGTTACAGCTACGTTACAAATCCAAATCACACACACACACACACACACACACACACACACACACACACACACACACACACACACACGCGCGCAAATTAGTACATACCCTAGGTTTATTACAATACCTTTGTGACTTTAGGACATGACTCCGCTGATGGTCAGTTAAGATTATTAACTTGAATCACACTTTCAAAAATATATACCTAGTAAAGTTCAGCACGTGATCATGTATCAAACTATAGCTGGCCACCTGTGAACTAAATAGATGCCTGCACAAACAACATACATTGGATACTTTGCAAACAAACTGATATGATACAAACTGATTTCACGATTAATTGGAATTGTCTTATGTTTGGAACTGACATTTTCGTTACTATTAACAAACCCACCGAAATTAGAAATAGTCCAAATTCTTCATCTCTGCAGTACTAATTTGATTTTAGTTCCATATGGCGTCTTTATGAAGATAAACTCTCTATCAAGATATTACATCTGCTTGCTGCATCAAATCAACTGTTCAGCCTTTTCTCTCATCGTGCTAATATAGCATTCGTTTGATACGGAGTTCAGGATCTAGAGGGGGTTGGATGGGGATTAGATTCAGTCGAAACATCAATTTTGAGTTCAACTAGTGTACATTTTAGTGCAACAACAAACCCCCCCCCCCGGGAAGTTAGTCTTTTTAGACAAAACCAGCCACTGGCAAAAGTAGTATGTCAACAAGTCACAACAGAACTTGAACTTCAATTTTACGCAGAGACTTAATTTCGAATATGACACTTAACTGATCACTGTTGGCTACTTGTCTCTAGTTTGTCATAAACTGGACGAGTTTGCAAATTATGGAATACATTCTGGAATTTGATGATCTTAAGGCGTATATGGTGGATTCAATAATTTACCCCCACTTCCAGTACCCCTCCCCCAAAGCGGAGCCAGTAAAACGGATATTTGCGGTAGTAACAAGGGTCACTTGAAAGGAGTGACGCTCTACTGGGCAAAAAGAATTTTTATGAATTCAAGATAAGACCATTCCATCCTTTTAACTTATGAGTGTTGTAACCATCTCTAAGAATCTTCAGAAATAACGAGATTTTCAGACATACTGGATATCAGATTGGCGCCATTTTCATTTAGGACAAAGCAGATATTATTGAAAGTCGTCTGGTCAATACCCTGTGTCATAATGATCATTAATGATCATCGATTCAGGGGTGTAGTGAAAGAAGATTTTCATGAGAGCCAACATGGCAGACGCATTGGATGTACCGCTGTCACCGTTTTCATTTAGGAAAAACTAGGCATCATAAGAAGTGTATTGGCAAAAGACAAAAAAGCAAAAATAAACATGCTGATATAACCGTCCATCTGGGAGTTGCAGAGATAACAATAATTTCAAGTTAGCCACAAATGGTCGCCATACTGAGGATTAGTCATTTTCAATCAGTCCCAAGCAGACACCACAAGAACTCTTCTGATCGAAACCCCATGTCAAACCGACTTTCCCTTTGAAAGGAGTAATGAAAAAATTTTCAAGATGGACACCTATTGGATGTCAGATCAGTTCCATTTAAACTTACGATCAACAAAACATAATAAGAATCCTTTCAGTGAAAATCCATGATGATACGACCTTTCACTCAGTAGAAGTACTGATAACAAGATTTTCACGCTGGGCACTGTGGCAGCCATATTAGACCTCAGATCAGTACCATTTTCATTTTTGGACCTACCAGACGTCATAACAAGTCTTTTTGGTGAAAAGCCCCCATTTCAATATGACTCATCATTCAGGAAAAGTAGTGATAAGAAAATTTTAAAGATGGCTGCCCTAACTACTATATTGGACGTCAGATCGGTATCGTTCTAATTAAGGGCCAAGTAGACATCTAAGAAGTTTTTAGCATACTGATACGACCTTCGATTCAGGAGGTGTAGCGATAATACGGTTTTCAAAATGGCATCTGTATGGCGGCCATATTGGATGTCAGATCGGCACCATGTTCATTCAGGGCCACCTGGATATCATATGAAGTGTTTTGGTGAAAACCCCAGGTCAGTATAACTTTCTGTTCAGGAGGTGTTGGGATATGAAGGTTTTCAAGATGGCTGCCGTGGCGGCCATATTTGATTTCAGATCGACACCTTTTGCAATTAGGATCAAACCGACATCATAAAAAGTATTTTATCAAAACTCAGTTTGATATAACCCTTCATGTGGGAGAAGTAGCGATAACAATATTTTGCAAATGGCTGCCAAGGCGGCCATAATAGATGTGCGAGCAGCACCATTTTCATATAGGAACAACTAGACCAAGGGATGAATGTGTGTAAAGCTTTATGGCAATCCTCCAAGTAGTTTAGGAGGAGAAACGATAACAAACGGACGGAAGGACAACAGACAATCCTATGAGCTCTTCTGGTATATGACCAGTAGAGGTAAAAACAAACCTCAATAACAAACCTGTTATAGCCATTCTAAAACACAGTCGTAAAAATAATCGAAACATTATCAAAAATGTAATTTTTGGGTGGTACAATATCACGGGGGGGGGGGATAATATTACAATGGCGTCAACGTTTCCGACAGTATATCGTGTATTTTTCTGCCCTAAATTTTGATGCTCGACAGAGGTCAGAAGATTCCTATGCTGTGGAAGGAAAAATGGGATGAAATTCTGAGTGTGAATATTACCGGCTGATATGAAAATGTAAATTGCGCACCAAATTATTTCCTTAATGCTCCATCCAGGTGTATGTGAAAGGTGTGAAGGGGGAGAGGGAGATGGAATAGGGGCATTAGTGTGAATAAGTTTGTTGTCGTTCCGAAATCATTCAGTTCATTCTATACATCATAGGGATTACAAAAGAAGCCTGTTGCTGATTAGCGGTCGGTTGATTTAAAAGGCACATGCAACACGCTTTCGGCAGTATCGGGGGGGGGGGCCTCGTGGCCGAGTGGTCTAAAGCGCTCTCCGTTACGGATCACTGCCATCTCACCTCTGTCTGCGTGGGTTCGAGTCTAGGATTCAGCGAATGTGGATATGTGAGAAAGCTTGCCAGTAGCTTCTCGTGGGTCGGTGGTTCTTTCCGGGGATTTCCCGCTTTCTTCCTCCACCATTAATACTGGCCGCCATGTATAGCCTATCGTGTGCTGAAAAATGGCGTTAAGCCTCACAACAACAACAACAACAACAACAACAGCAGTATCGTTCTGAGAAAATACGAACTAAATGCCTTTCCTCAGGCTACCGCTCTACTCATACGGTCTTTAACTGACTATTTGGGATAGTGAAAAATAAACTAAAACTCTAATTTTCATGTAGGGCCAGTTGCTGCAAAGTGTTTGGAAAAGAAGAAGAAGAAGAAGAAGAAAAAGAAGAAGAAGAAGAAAATGATGATGATGATGATGATGATGACGACGACGACCATGATGTCTCAGGTAAGATGGGAATAGGAAGAGATTGCAATATGTGACGCTAAAACAGATATGTCGACACAAATATAAGTAGAACACGAATTGTCCTCCAGTAACCAGTTTAAAAAACTTTCTCAACGGTAAAGATGCAGGTGAAAAGAAGAGAGGACAGAGGTCCATAAGTAAATTGTGACGCTAGACGTTTTGGGATCTAATCTAGTATGTCAATCTGAGCTTACAAATGATGGTGTTAGAAGAAAGAATTGCCTTGTATGTATCACACACACACACACACATTTTCCAAAAACAAAGCCCCAAAACAACAACAAAAGGATGAACGTATGACGCAAACAGCAGGTCGGCGTAGAGCAAATGATTTATATTTTGCCAGAAAAGAACTGGACGAAGAGCATTAAATAACACCAATATTTCGGCGCAAGTTAGAGCAACACATCAACAATTTGCCGTTTCAAATTACAGTATTTATAATCCAGTAAATCATTATTTTAAGACGATTCATCAAAAGCGACACATAAATTATGCACGGCAAAAAGGTAAATAAAGAATTTTTGAATGTAGGAAAAAATAATTCATCTCCATATATATATTTATATATCTGTATATCCCGATGTATTAGGGCTGTTCACACGATATCTTCCAATTCAGACCCGATCTTAATGCCATTTGAAAGTACAGATTTTGCATCTCTTTGAGGTTCATATAGGGCAAAGATACAAAATATCTTACTATATTTAGAACATACACACACCTATGTTATATAGCGAACGCACCCAACCCGGGTGGTATATCGAACAATAGGAGTACTTGCAGGTGTATAGGCAGATACGAATGTATCAAAGCACAATTAGAAAATGAGAGTCGGATTTGTTCGCTTTCTCTGCCCCACTTCTTCGAACAATATGACTATAATTTAAAGGATTTCATTTAGAACTTATACGCGATATAGCTTAAGCAGATGTCTTTACAAGTGTGTATGTTTTCATGTATACATGCCAGTGGTGTCACTAGGGTTGGTGTCACCCAGTGCGGTAACTCATGGTGTCACCTCCATGGACCCCCTTCCTGCACAAAAATTTACAAATTTTATAGATGGTCGTGTGCAGCAGCTCATGGTGTCACCCCCATGGACCCCCTTCCTGCACAAAAATTCAAAAATTTTTTATAGCCAGTCATGTGCGGTAGCTCATGGTGTCACCCCACCCCCACCCCCATGGACCTCCTTCCTGCAAAAAAAATTCAAACATTTTTATAGTCATTTTGGTGTCACCCTCTTTGATGGTGTCACCCGGTGCGGTCCGCACCCCCCGCAAACCCCTTAGTGACACCACTGATGCATGCATATACTTATATATAATATTAATGTAAACAAAATAAAGTAATATTTCTAGGTGAAGAGTTGGTTTCCATCCATCACCCATCCATCCATGCACGCACGCATACATACATACATACATACATACATACAAGTTATAGAAACGATTTCAATATATGGTAAGAACTTACTTAAGTGATTTTTGTTTTTTTCTCGAAGATAGACCACATATTGCTTTCCCTGAATGATTAAATCTGTTACCATTGGAAATACACATAACTCGTCGGGACCCTGGTCATAATTTCGTAACTGACCATATCCAGATATAACGTGGCACACAAATTAACATCTGTCAGTCAATCCCTAACACGTGCCGACACCCAGACATGATGCTTCACGCGATTTATAGGGGCGCTGAAAACTTGTGGTACGTTCAGGTATGTTATATCAACCTTTTCATTGAGGTTTACATCCCATAATAGATACAATTTAGACCAGAATACAAACTTTCGATACCATTCGAACGCCAGGTGTTGGGGACATAATAGCTTACGTCAAATGCCGATAAAGTGGGTACATATTGATAATCTTTCGCATAAAAGGGTTGATTTACTTCATACTCACACTCGAAATAAAATAGAATAATGATGTTTATAAATTTTCATCAGGCCATTGACACATTCTTTGTTCGACCACTCCGGTGGCCAAGTGGTTAGAGCGTCCGCCCCGGATGCGGGAGGTCGCGGGTTCGAACCCCGGCCGAGACATACCAAACACATAAAAATGTTACTAACAGCTGCCTCGCTAGGCGCTCAGCATTAAGAGGTTAGTGTTAGGACCGGTCATCCTGTTGTCAGGATAATGTGACTGCGTGGGACATCATGCTACATGTCTGCGGCATGATGCCCCAGTGCTAGACATCACTATAAACTGCCACACCGCAGACGTCGTAGCGATATGACTGAAAAATTTTTAAAGCTACGTTAAAAAGCCAAATCACACACACACACACACACACACACACACACATTCTTTGTTCGGTTGAGATATATTTTCCTTTGAAAAAGGAAGAAGGGATTATGTTACTGGAGGTGATGCGTTGCAACAGTTGATAACTGCAGCTACTTACAATCCGGTAAATGAACATTTACGCGTTTACACCTCACATATTAGGAAACTTTATAATACACTCTTCCATTTTTCGAGACAAAAACAGGAAGAAACCTGGCATAAAATGAGTATGTACGTCAATACATGCTCTGGTGATTGACTAATTACTGCATTCTTTTCTACGTGAACGTCATCGGATACGAACAAGCCTAAGTAATTTCTGCGATATCATAATACACGCTCATCAGTATATCTGTAGTCAATGAATCAAACCAACCCAGAGGAAAAAGTTTTCAACAATCACTAATTGTGTTCCATGAACGGATTTAATTGCTATTTACCACCGAGGTTATATCCAGATGAATGCACTTTTGAATGAACGTCTGTTCTATATTAGCTGCAACATTTGTGATAATGATCCAAAATAATGAACAGTTTGCCTAGACACGGGTAGACGGGTTGTGACTGAATTTTGTATGCTGGTGCCAAGTATAAATTGCGTCATATGGTTGGGTTAAGAATTAAAGAGGCATTTCCACATGCTTTCATCCTACCTAGCTGCTACATGTATGCCGTAAAACCTGCTTTAAGCCAGTATTAGAGCAACTGACTCTTTCTGACCTTTATTACAGTTGTCCGCTTATTAAAAAAAAATATTATATTTTTAAATGACAGTAGCGGTAATATGACAGTCCGGTTGGTACGAGAAGTTGTCAATCTAAATAAATGTCTGACATGACAGGTTGTACTGTACCATTACTTACCTAAGTAACTAATTCAATACTTATATGCAAACATACGTGATCTTATTGTGATTATAGATTGATACGTATTAACAGGTACAGTTATCACTAATATGCATAATTGGAATATCTAACTATCCACCACAATCCAGGTGCATAGCTTAGTTCATGTTGGATTATTTCCTGGCCTTGATAACATCGTTCTTGGATGTGCTACACTGATTTCCATCAGGTAAAGCTTTCAGTGCAAAAATATATAATGAAGTCATAAATGGGAATAGGCAATTTATAATTCAGCAAAATAATGAGTACCAAATTACCATTACCAAACACCCTAGATCGAGATCCGCAGTCGCATGGATAAATTACCAACAGCCTAGACCGATACCTGCTATTGCATGGATAAATTACCACCCCACCCCAAAGTACAACATGCGACAAACCGCACTGAATGAAACTGCCCTAATTGCATACATAATGACTAACATGTCAGAGCGGTCGCGGTTGTTCGGTACCTCTATACCTGTGGGAGGAGCATATTCGATAGATCAGTTAGATCAAAGAAATATTGTTTCTTTAACTTATTACTCGATTCACTCGAACTTACATTATTACAACCGTCGCAACTGAGCTGCTCGAAGGTACAAAATAACCGCATGAAGCATTTTTGCTTATTAAGACATTTGATGCCAGAAATTTTCTGTAAATCAACATTTACGAGGGGAAAAAAACAAAAAAATATCTGTCCGCCATGTCCCAATTCATTTGCATTGGTGCACTAATTGTTGTGATTACGCAAGTAATAATATAATCTCAACGTTAGATTTGCAATAATCTGGAAGTAAATATCGCAGTTCTTTTCACAGTAATAATGCCACATTGCTGAGGCAATAAAACTTTTTTCATTCATTCATTCAGGGTGTTACAGAATAATAATGCATACGAATGCAGTGAAAGATCTCGCGGATTTACAAATACTGTCGTATATTTTACGTAAGACGCGGATGTTCAAGAATAGAAATTATGAAATTTTGTACCTGACATGCCTTAAAATGGCATATCTGTAACGAAATGTGCTCATAACAATAACATGGTTCTTCGTTCGCCCATCGTCCGTCAGATGAAAGGGTAACACGAATAGTAAGCTATTTCAGAGCTTTTTAATCGAGAACTCTAAAACTGAGATAATATCATTACCTAATTTTGTGGCTCAA